>JANZXR010000004.1:33894587-33917122 GCA_027575705.1 Erythroxylum echinodendron | reverse complement strand
AAACCACATGAGGTATCTGTGTCTTCAAGGTAAAATATTTATTAGTCGGGTTAAGTCAATCATGTTAAATGAAATTACAAGAGGTGAAAATGGGCCATGTCAAGCTCTGGACTGGGTTTTTATGGTCGGTCTCAAGCTCGAGCTCAATTAGTTTAAAATTAAGTCTAATTAAATATTTTTAATTTTAACAAGTAAAAAATGACGTCAATTATTTGAAAATTTTAGATTTTGAATCAAGTTTAGACAATTTGACTTGAATCTGATTCGAAACCCAAAATTTTCAAAAACAGTTCAAGCACAGATATGAATTTCGTACCGTACCAACTGAAAAATAGTACAAACCCCTATTCAAAGTTACCAAAAGGTACTGGCAGTTTCATAATTTATCGACCGCTACCATAAACTTTCAAAATTTGGGGGACTATTTAACAAAATATTTAAAACCTCCTGCACTCGCGTTTGCCCTCTTATCTCTGTCTGTCTCTCCTCTCTCTTGTTGTCCCGGTAGCCACATCTCCCTCTGTCGTCAGCTATCACAACACAACTGCAGCGCTGCTTCCACTGTCTCTGATCAAGTGTGCTCATTATATTGCCCATCGTGAACCACTTCCTAGTGGCTAGCCAACACTCCCTCATTGCCCCATAACTCCAACAGTTCAGGTCCGATCAGATCTGGAATTTTGCATATCTTGATTCAAACTGACCCGACCCGACCTACCCACCAACTAACCCACACCAATTTAGGGATTTAGTTCATTGAAGGTTGCAAAAAGTTGCAACAAATTTTGTAGAATTGTGAAGTTGTGAATTTGACAATTTGCGAAATTGCGAAGTTGTGAATTTATGGAAATGGGAAGTTGATTGTGGAATTTTGGAATTGTAGAATTGTGTTGATCACTTGATTGTTGATTTGAATATTGAATTGTATATTTATGACTTTGTGTTATGTAGTAATTTTGGTTTGTTGAATTATGTTTGATTAAGTTGAATTGTGTATGTTGATTGTGGAGTTACTTTGAGTAAAAAAAATTAAAAATGTTAATTAAATTGGAGAATGAAAGAATAAAGATTGTTAAATTAAAGTTGAGAATTATAATTTTAGTAACATTTTAATTAAAATTAGTTAAGGAAACAAAATATTGATAAGCATTACAAATTGAATTATATAAGCAAACAAGATAGATTAATTTATAGTTGAATTATATGATTACATGAAATAGGTTATTATAAACTTATAGTTGTGAGTTATGGTTAAAATTGAAAGGTTATAGCTGTGAGTATATGACTTTAGTTTATAGTTGAATAAACTAAATAAGTTATATTATATAAAATGTATACATATATTGTGTATATTGAATACTTGAATTGTTAGTTTTTGACATATTGCTGAATTGTGTTGGATGAAATGGAATTTTGTAATATATGTTTACTCTTCGTTGTGGAGTTAACTTGAGTAAGAAACTAAGAATGCTAATTAAAATTGATGAATGAAGGATTATTAAAATAAAATTGGGAATTAGGATTTTAGTAACAATGTTGGTTAAAATTAGTTAAGAGAACAAAATAATTATAAGCATTACATAATGAATTGTATAAGTAAAGAAAATATATTAGTTTATAGTTGATTAATTGAATTACGAGATTACATAAAGTAAGTTGTAAGTAATGGTTAAAGTTGAATATGTTATAGTTGTGAGTGTATGTCTTTAGTTTATGGATGAATAAACTAGATGAGTTGTATTATATAAGATGTATATGTTTATTGTGTAATTGGTATGTTGAATACTTAAATTGTTAGTTTTTGATTTATTGGTGAATTGTGTTTGATGAAACTGAATTGTGTATTGTGTAATTGTATTAGTTTGAACTCTTAAGTTAAATAATACATATTTTGCGACAGTAGTTAATAAAAAAAATTATGTGTTCTTTGTTTTGATATATTTCTTCATTTATTTTTACAAATAAATGGAATGAAATTCAAGTACTCATGATCATTCAACCGTTTCAGGAAGATATAATGATCCAGCTTGGACTTATATTGTATTGGTTCCTGATATGAAAAACCATACTATTTACTTGTTTTGTAAAGAGCATTTGAAACATGGAGGAATTGTCCGATTAAAGAAGCGTTTAGTTGGGGTTAAAGAAGATGTGGAACCTTGTAAAAAAGTAAGTGATGATGTAAAGTGATAAATGAAAACTTTGTTTAAAAAATATCAACACGATAAAGATGGAAAGAAGAGATTGAATTATGAAATTAATAGTGGAAGTTTATTTGCTGGTGTTCATGATGACAGTGGAAATGTTGAAGGTGGTAGTGTTCCTTCCCAACAAGAAGAGAATGTTGCATATGAACCTTATGTTAGGAAAAGAAGAAGACACATGTCAAATTTTTTGCATCACGAACAGCTCCTGGAGCTCAGCCTTCAATTTGTAATACCATGCAATCAAGAGAAACGACTCACAATGTAGATATGGTAATGATTAAATAGTGGTATGATTCAAGCGTAGTATTTAATGCTTCCCAATCTTATTATTATCAGCCTATGGTGGATGCTATAGTCTCTTATAGTATGAGATATAAAGCTCCTTCTACTGATGACTACAAAGGTAAACTTTTGAGTTGCTTACTTTACGAAATTAAAAGTTGTTTAGAAGAAAGAATAATGAGTTGGGCTACTTATGTATGTTTGATCATGCGTGATAGTTATACAAGTAGGATACATGAGCCTATTATTAATTTTTTAGTTTATTCTACAAAAGGCTTAATGTTTTTTTAAGTTATTGATACATAAGGCCTTGTTAAAAATACTGATACTTTATTTGAAATATTCGATGAAGTTGTGAATGAAGTAGAGCTAGAAAATATTGTTAAGTTTATTACTGACAATGATTCCATTTATAAAGCGACAGGAAAAAGATTACAAAACAAGTATAACTCTTTTTCCTGGACTCCTTGCACTACATATTGCATTAACTTAATGCTGAAAAATATAAAGGATGCTAGGTATTTTCTTATTATTGATGAGATTGTGCAGAAAACCAAAAAGATGAACAAATTCTTCTATAATTGTGCGTGAGCCTTGAATTTAATAAAAAATGATTTTACCAACAGTATTACAAGATTTGCAACAAATTTCTTACCACTTTAGTGTTTTATTATGATAAAGAAAAAGTTGAGGCAGATATTTACAAGTGATAAGTGAGTTACATCTCACCATACTAGTTATAATGTTGGATTGAAGGTTTCCAAAATTATACTTAAAGATACTAAATTTTGGTTCCAATGCTAATTTGTCATTCGAATTTGTGAGCCTTTAGTGAGGGTACTTCGTTTAACTGATAGTGATGAAAAGGTAATAGTGAGTTATTTTTATGATATCATGCAGAGGGCGAAAGAAGCAATCAAGGCTAATCTAAAAAATAGGCCTTATTTGCACACACCATATCTTGTAGTCATTAATAACAGATGAGAAAGGCAACTTTACTCTCAATTGTTTGCAGTTGAGGTATTTTTTAATCTTAGTGTTTATTTCAGACAAGTTTTGACATAGAAAACTAAAGTTAATAGGGGAATATTATTAACTATTACAACAATTGTTGCCTATGTGATGACGCAAGATCTCCTAAGCTCACAAATGAAGATTTATAAGCAGTCTTCCAGGGATTTTAGGATGCCAATTACTATTTGGTAGAGAGCAAAACTTAATCCAAATATTTTTTTCACTTTTGTTACTTTTGCAAATTAATAATCACTTTGTTTTGTTTATAATGATACTTTTGTTATCTTACGACTTACATTTTCTTGGTATGACTAATTCGGAAGTATTGTTCCAAAATCGCAAATATTTGCAATTCGAATTTTAACTCAATATATGGGTGCAGGAGGTTGTGAAAGGGACTAGAGCATATTTGAATTCATTTATTGCAATAAAAGGAATAGATTGGAGTATAAGAGATTGAGTGACTAGATCTTTGTTCAATACAATTTAAATTTTCGGAAAAGGTGTGTTATTATCATTATTAAGTTAGATATAATTTTTATAATTTTTAATAATTGAATTTAATTGTTTACTAAGGCTCTTAATAGGACAAGTAGTTCAACAGATCCAATTTGCATTGATAATATCGATCTTTTAGTGAATTGGAGAACCAGGTTTGATAGATGATAGTGACTTAGAAGATAATCTTGGATGAGAAAGGATTAACATGTCATTTGGTGCAATGATTTTGAATGCTGATGACGAAGAGACTCATCTCGGTAATGAGGATTTTATACCAAATAAGAATTGAGATCAATGTAGTTATAGAGAGTATCCCTTCGTAGATAATTGAATGAAGTTCCACGTTTTTGTTTCTTTTTTTTTAAATTTTACTTATATTTGATGTATATGCTAACTTTTATATATTCAATGTAATTGTAAATGTTTTCATTTAAAGTTTCACTTTTAGTTGGTTGTTTCTTCATCACAAACTCTTGTTATAAATTGTAATAGTTAGAGAGTTAAGGATATTTATTGTTCTTTTTATTTGATGTTTTGATGTGATTATTATTTATTATATGATAAAATCGTATTTTATTGTTCTTAATTTTATATTTGTATGACGATTAAATGATTTTATATCAATTGTAGTTATTATTTATATGTGAAATATTTGAAAACTAATGTTAATAAAAATAAATAAATTATTTTTATTTTAAAATTTTATTATTATCATTTTTGGAGATATGATTGATGTAAAATTATAAAGTATACATTACAATATACTAATAAACTATTTTACAATTTTAAAAAACTCAAAGACTATTTTATAAATTTAAAAAATTACTTAAAATGATACTTAATATTAACCGATACTAATATAATATTATATTGAAATCTAATCCAATACTAAGTCAGTACGGTAGTTATAAAAATTGAGTTCTAAGTCAAGTTGCACCATAACGGGCCCAACAAACCTTGCCAACCATCACGAATTACTTAGCTTAGATCCCTATAATTAGATTAGGTACTATCTAATAGGAGCAAGCTTGCAAAACCCTTGTATAGCTTCTTCAATTTCACATGTGAAGTCCAAGGCCGCGCCGTTATGGATCATTACAGATTATGATAATACAATTCTTTTCCCACTAGCTTGGAAGACACGAGGGGCCTCCTCGCTTTTCTAAGTTGATCGAAACTTGTTAAGAAATAGCAAGACTAGGCCCAGTAATTGTGGGCCTCTAATTTATTTAACACTAATCGTTATAATACGGAATGGACCTGATCCGAACCCTTTTAATATCGGATCCGAAATATCCTAAAGCTTGAGTTTATTTTTTCTGTTTTATCTTCGAGTTCTTCTTTCAAACAAAAATAAAAATTTGTTTAATTATTAATATAAATATAATTATATTTTATTAGTATTGATATTTATATATAAAATAAAATTTAAAGATAAATTATTTTTAATTAGTTAAATTATTTTAATCTTTTATATAATATTTATTAATAAATTATTAAAATAATTTTAATAAAATAAATAATTTTAAAATTAAAATTTATTTAAATATATTTTAAGTATTGCATCAAAATTTTATTTAAAATTTATGTATTATGAAAATATATTAAATTTAATTATAGTTATTAATAATAATAAATTTAATTTAATTACAAAAATTAACTAAATTATTTATAATTTTAGTTAATTAAATATAATATTAAATTAAATTATTTATAAAATTTATTAAATAATATATATTTAATTAATAGTAATTTTTTATTTTTATAAAATTTGGAAAGAAACAAAAATGAATGTTTTAAAAATCAGACCAGACATCGAACCTGACGAAAGAAAAGTTTAAGATTTAGAAATTCATCAGGTAATAAACCGCTATAAAATCAGTAATAAATAAGAAGGTTTGGAAGACCTAACGAATAGAAGACTACCATGATTTAGCATCAAAATAGTAAATTCCATCCTTGAACTTATAGGTTGTCCCTAGTTTAGTTTGAAGTTTGAAGAGAAGAGCTCGATTTCTAGAGATAGTGAGAGATGATAAAAAGAAGATCAGATGATGGTGAAGAGAAGAAGGTGGAGAGAAGAGAAGAGGCCCGAGAGGTTCGAGAAAATGAAACTTAAGTTTCATATGGTTGGATTGGTTTGATAAAAAACGAGCCAGTTTATTAATAAACTGATCGGTTTTAATATATAGATATTATTAGGTGAAATCGAGCTGAACCACTGATCGGTTCAAATTTGTTCCAATCGTACTGGCTAATTCGGTCTAGTTTTTAAAAATTTGACAAAAACCAAAAATAAAAATGCAAATGATGCTGGTTCAATTAGAAAAATATGAAACGGTAGCTTTCCGGTCCGGTTCATAGTTATAATCGTTATAATAAAAAACCGGCACCGTAAGTACAAGAGAAACCGTATTCCAAGCATCTTCTTCACTCTTCTTCAAGTTATGATTTTTCAGACTCCATATATGACCAATCTTCAATCTCTTTTAAAGTTTTTTTCTATCTTGAAAGCATTTTCAGTCTCTGTCTCCGCACTAACTCAACCTCTTTGTATAACTCTTTAGTTTTGTATCTTTTGTTCAACTTGTTCAAAAACAAACAGAGAAGACGCAAGATTAGGGGTTTTTGGCTTTCACTTTTCAGAATTCCATCGACGTAACGAATAGGGTATTTCTACTTTCATACTTTAATCTTCTTTGTTATTGTTTTACCTTTCTTCCTTGAGTCTTTGATTCGTTTTACTGAGTTATGATTCATGATTTATGAAAATGTTTCGAAGATATCCACCTACAAGTGTTGCGAGTGGCTGTAGTCCGACAAGAGCTGGTCTGGCCGGCTCCACGTGGTCTCTTGCAAGGATTGCCGCGAGATCCGTCTGGAGGATCCCAACACCGACGGTCTCGAATTGTTCAAGAAAGATCTGAGTCAAGGGTGAACTATCTGATTCTGAGTTCTAATCTGCTTACCATGGATAGAGTAGCTTCAAGTTTCTCTTTATCTTTTGATGATTTGAAAATGCCAATGATGCAAACAAGTGTTTTTTTCATTGCATAAAGCATCAAATTTTAACATTGTCAGAAGTGGTATCTGCTCGTGAACAGAGCCACTCTGTGGTTTACTAGCCTGACTTGATGCCACCTTCTTGTTTTTATTCTCAAATCCATCAAAATAATAGCTGATTTTAGGCCTTTGTTAAGAAGGAAAAACCCTAGGCTCTTTATTCTGCTCTCTCTAAATAACTATTGCTATATCTATAGTTGAAAGGCAAACAAAATCCAAGCTTCTTAAAACCTCAATCGGCATTCATCACACTCTCCATTTTTGTTTCCCTTCTAAATTAGTAAATCCCTCACGAATTCCATTTCGTTCTTCGTTCGTTAATGTTAGTCACCTTCCTTTCTCAAAGTTATCATTAAGGTCGTACATCAACAACTTATCTCGTGTTCTTCATTCTTGCAAGTAAGGAAGCCGCTGATCTGTTGTTGTTATGGGTTTCGCTTAATCAGCTTCTCGGCGTTACTTGTAAGGAGAGAATCATCTCAAGGTAGAAAAACAATAGGAGAAGAAACACAAATTTTGATACTTCATGGTTTCCATCTTACTCTTGGCGCATTCTAATGCGCCAAGCTTGGTCAGTGATTTTTTAATGTCACTTGACCATCATTGCTTATTTTCCCGTATTATTTATTGCTTTTCTATGTTGTCGCTCTAGTTCGTATTGTGCATGTTGGTGCTTTCCTTTTGCTATTGCGAATCATTATTAGTTGGGAGCGCTGTTGGGACATCTATGATGGTTCTGAAGATTCCGTGACAGTTCTGATGTTGTTTATGGTCTTGATTGTCACTACAGATCATTATTGTTGCTTATGTTTGATTTTATCTTTAACTGGACATTGGTGTTTTATCTTGATTCTAGTATTCAAAATTACTCTATTTTTCTCTAAGCTTTATGAGTACGTTGCTACCCTATCCTGGATAACATTTAGCCTTTTACAATAACGATAACTTTGAGCCCCTTTTTGGTCTTTAAGTCTGATTTTTGAAACTAACATTTTGTAATGAAGTGGGTGATATGCAACTAAGTTTTAAAGAAAAGAAATGTTTGCATTCTTCCTGTGTTGCTGTCAACTCGGAAGTGAATATCTAATGCTGTTTGTGCTGTTTTTATAGGACATGAATCTCTGTTAAATTCCTTTACTGTCCACCTTCAAGGCCTTGGCGAAGGCATTTGAGTTCCTATGTTTACCTGTTATACTCCTACTTAACTCAATTGAAAACATTAGTACAGTTAAGAAAAGAATGTAGAGATTTAAATTTAGTTTTTCTAGTGCTTCTGAATTCATTTGCTATTGAAATTGGATTTGTTGTAGGTCAATTCCATGGACTTTGACTTGGACCCATTAAATGACATGTTACCTGAATCATCTAAAAACAAGGGTAATTATCTATTAACTATTAGTTTTTTAGCTTTTGGGTACATAGAACATCTTCATTTATAGAACATCTTCATTTATGTCTAGAGGTGAATGAAATATTGGGTACTTTGCAGGGAGGGCGGGTGTCAAGTTTCAACCTCGGGCCAAGGCCTTTTGTGGGATGGGAACTACTGTCGCTGCTTTAGCTGTCAATAATGCAACCAAGGTACAGCCTATATTGGATCCTATGCAGTCAGCTACAATGATGGATGCCGAAGATGGTGGACTAACCAATTCGACTGGTTCCTCTTTAGCTGCTTTAGATGGACTCGGGACAAATATTAACTTTTCATTTTCAACCATTCCATCTTCTGGAGTGCCTTTAGATGATGCTGAAGGAGATCAACATTCTAGGGTTGGCAAATCATCAGGAGAGGTTAGGAAATCTGTATATCTGTCAGCCACTTTGTAATTCACAGTGAGTTTATAAACTTGTGTTCTTTCCAGAATGTGGATATATTTTCTGGGTTGGAATGCATTCAGGATTTCAGTGTTCAGTCCACCAAAGGTACGGGCATTTCTTCAAATGTGTTTATGATGGGGTTTGTTTATTCAAATGTTTCCAATAACAATATGGTGATTCATTTCCTGTTTGTCCAGAATTTTCTGCTGCTTGTTCCCATGAGCTGGAAACGCAAGGAAAGTCTAGCTTTCCAACTGTTAATTCTTCAGCATCCAGGGAGTGCAACGGAGTTGCAGTTCAAATTGACAGTGAAAGGATGGATTCAGAGGTGAGGGTTGATGTTTTCTTCTGTTGAATATCTTGTTTGTCTAACTTAACCAAGATTATTTGGTTTTATGATTTTAGTGTCAACAAACAGCAGGCTTTCATGACTTTGAAACTCAGTGTATTCCAACTGGGTCTGTTGTTCTGTCTGGTATTGTCAACCTTTGGCTGCCCTTTTCCCTTGCATTTATCATCTGTTCCGCATGGAATTTCTGACTAAATTTTTTGTTGACTTAAGAGCATTATAGTATGAAGTTTCAATCGCAGCTTAAGTTAGAAACTGCCAAAGAGACACATAATACCAGCAATCTTCATCCAGATTCTGCTGTACTCCCACAAAATCCTGACTGTGTTCCCACTGAAACTGTGTTCATTGATGAGGGTTCAATTCCCACCGTCACTTTTAATCATGCTATGGATTACTTGACAATAAACTCTGATATTATGCCCCCGGATTGCACCACCATTGAGCTTCCTATGAGTGGGTGTCAGCTTAATGTTTCACAAACTTCTAAGTTGGAGAATAACGTGTCATGTTCTGAAGATGTTCTTGGAGATCCTGAAGAGCAGGTGAAGTTATTTGACATTGTTAAATTTTTTTCCTTAATTTGCAAACTTATGCAGAATTTTGACGCTATAAAAATTAAATGCTTCTTCCATGTCAAATCTTTGACATAAGTCCCAAAATTCTGATTGGCTTGTTCAGGTGAATGAAGGCGGCAAATCGTCAAGGCAACTCAGAAAACGAAGACTTGATCTTGAACATGCTGATGAGCTTGAGCATGCCACCCAACATACGTGTGACGAATTTTCTGGTGGCGCCCTCAGAGAGGAAGAAGACAATGATCCTGAGTATAGGTTGGATGATGATGATGGCATGGAAAGTGAAGTTGAAAGTTCACATCAGAAGAAAGAGATGAGAAAGGCAAGGAAAAAAGTTGAAAAGGACGAGCCAGTTTGCAAACGCAAGAGAGCTAACAACACATCAAGTTCAACAAAAGAACCACCCAAGAAGTTTTCTCACTCAAGTCGCCGGAAAAGATGCGGTACCTTGATTGTTTGTTTGTGCTTTTTGGGTTGCATATTATCCCATAGCTAATTTTTACTAACCTATATTTTCTTATCCAGTGAATAAAGATTTGCTCAACACACCTGAAGATGAGCTAGATTTAACAAGGCTACCTCTCAGGGATATCATTTTGCTTGCAGAGCACAAGGAGCGCTTGACAGTGAGTACTTTGATAATAGTTTGGTTAGTTATTAATTAGAACTTTTGCGTGTATTGTCTTAGTCCATATTTAATTAAGGCCATCTAATGCAGGCCAAAGAGGCAAAAGCTCTATCAAGCAATCAACGGTACAATCAACTACTAAGAGTTCTTTAGATGCTTTTCACGACTATGAGCTAACTTTTTGGTCATGCTGCTTCCAACAGTTGGGGTTGTTGTTGTGAAGTTTTGTTTGAGTTCATTGGTTATGCCTTTTCAGTTCATTTCTTGTTGGATTCTTAGATCTTAAGTGCTCACATCTATTTATTCAAATTATTTCACAATAAAGGTTGAAATTTAAATAGAACAATAATTTACTTCTTAATGTAATAAATTCCTTCTTTCAACTTAGTATTAAACACATGCTTCGCAATCACATTGCTAATGGTTTATTGTTCTGTTTACGCCTTTTCCTTATCCAACAGCAGCAGCTCTTTCCAGGGAGAGCCTACAAATGAAGGGGACTTTCATGTTTCAGGGCAAGGTGAATGCCACAATGAAGCTGAAGGTAATGCTAGGGCGCAGTCAAACTTTGTTTTATTCAATCATCAATCTTTCATGGATAGAACAACTACTGCAAGATGGTCAAAGCAAGACACTGAACTATTTTTTGAGGTATATTTCCTTATTTTCTGTCGTAATTAAATAGTTCCGTGCTATATATTTGGCCCAAAATAGTTTATATTAGACGCAGCAAAGTCATGATTATTTTTCAGTTTCTTGTATTTTTAGTTATTACTTAATCAATTTTCAGTTTTACTTTGAATATTGATAGACTCTAATGATTGCTGAAAATAGGCTGACTTTGTTTCTGTTTGGTGGCATTTTGAATTTATTGGTGTTCTCTTAAAAGTGACACTTTTATGTTCTTGGAATTCCTATGCAATTAGGCATGACAATGATGACGAAAGTTAGAATGTTAGTATGGTGAATTGACTTATCATTTGTCAGCTTTATTTTTCTAAATATGATCAACTTTCCATGGCTTCAATTTTCAAAATGCTTTGTTGATGATTGCTTTAGTTGATAAATTTTGGCCTACTTGCAATGATGAACCATCGTCAGCTGAAGAAAATATTTCCCTTTCTTTGTTCAAGTTTTATGCAGCTTGTTGGTGAGGGAATATCTTATTAAATACATAGTTTGCGCTAGTTGTGACATTATCAATTTTGTTCATGGACCAATTTGCAAACAAGATGATCGCATCTTTATGAATAGAGCAATTTGAAACCTGTTCCATAGATATAGAACATGAAATTTAGCAAACTGTGGTGTTTTAAGACAGAGTACAAAAGTTTCAGGAATGTGCTCCTTTAACATTTTTAGTTCAGGGAATATCCTATTTAACATTCTCATGGTATCTCCTTCAGGGAATATCCTATTTAACATTCTCATGGTATCTCCTTCAGCCTCTGAAATAGTAGTTACTCTTTTTTTCCCCCTAAACATTCAAGAAGTCTTGACAAATTGAATCATCAAAGATTTAATCAGACTGTTAAAATACTTCACATTCTTGTTATGCGATTACTGCTTAGCTTTTTATCTGAAGATATTGCATTAATGATGGCTTTTAGGGAATTCGACAATTCGGGACTGATCTATCAATGATACAACAACTTTTCCCTGGTCGAACGCGGCATCAAATCAAGTTGAAGCTTAAAAAGGAGGAGCGGCAGCACCCATTAATGGTTTACGAAGCTCTGAACAATCGTGCTAAAGGTGAGGCCATCATACTCTTTACCTCTTTCTCTTTCTCATATGGTTGCCACTCCTCTTGTTCAACCCTCAACATACACAGCAAGAAAGAAGAGCAAAACTACCCATGGAAATATATGAAAGAAAAGAGTGGGTTCATATCAAGTGTAGTTTGTTTCGTTAGAAGTTACTTCTCGACCTTTAGAGGATTTAATGAATGGAGGTTCCAGATGGAGTTCATTTGTCTTTCCTATTGTCAATAGTTATAACTTTTCTGACATAGCTGACTCCTTTTGAACTTATTCTCCAAGCATCTTTTTGGGTGCCCATTTGCTATGAATTAACACTATTCCATGTCAAAAATAATAGGAAGTCCAATTTTCTCTTGCAGATCATTCACACTTTAAAAAGGTAATTGAGCAGCTGCAGCAAGTCAATGCCCAGGCAGAGCTAGAGTCTACTAGAGATTATTCAATTGGTGAAACGGGTGATGAGGCTGCAGAGTTGAACCCTAAACCTTATGTACATCTTTTTCTTATTCATTCTGCATTTCATATTGCTATGATCTTTTCATTATGTTTGTTTAATATACTGAATTGCACAGTTACTCAGAACATGGTGCAGATTATAAATGTTTGCACCTGTAACAAATTTTTAATATTTGCAGGAGGAAGTTGTTCAAGTAGAGCAAGTTAAAGATATGCCAGCTGAGGATAAGGAAGTACATAAAGGAGAAGCTAGTGTCCTTCTAAAGTCAGATGAGAGTGAGGATGAGGTTGACATATGGAGTTCTTATAAAAGTCTTGGATAAGCATTGAAGATTGATTCGCTTGATGTTGTGTACAATTTCCAAGGTGAAAAGAATATCGATCTGTTTTGCAAGATTAAGTGCTTGTAAACAACAACAACATTCAATGAGATTCCACAGAAGTGTAGGATTTAGAGAGGTTCGATAGTATGCGGCCTTATCTTTACATGTTAGAGACACTATTTTATTGAGCCTTTAATTGTTAATATAATCATCAAATCTATATATCATCATCCCCAAACACTACCATTATTAACACTTGTTTCATTTTACTTTAATTTGTTTTACTGTATTCCAGTGATAATAGGACTATTGGCATTTAATTGATGAATATCACAAGGAATAGATGGGTCAAGTCGATGTTATTTTCTGAAACTTAGTGCATGGACGACACATTCATTCTATACATTGCATCAGTTTCTTGAGTAAGATGGTAATGGAGGTCGTGAAGGTATCATTCCATTCAAGCACTAGTTTTCAGAAATCATCAGTCCTCTGCTATGACATTGATCATCATTCTCTGTTTCCAATGTTTTAAGCTCATTATGTGAGAAAAATTCATTGATTCCATTAGGGGCTTAATAAACAAAGAGTTTATATATTTATTTATATTTTTGGAGTGCATAAATTTAGGGAAAATTGTTTAGATAGTAATCTTTTTTTTTAGGATTTTATTTAGAATATTTGGTTTCATCTTTTAATTAACTTTCAAGCAATTTTACCTTTCACTGATCACATTTATATCAAAATCTAATAGGGATGTCAATTTTGACCCGAATTGAGCAGGTTACGGGCTAAAATAGTTCAGCCAGATCAAGTTATAGGTTCGATTGGAACAATAAAAATGAACATTTTGATTTTTTTTCCAAATAATGATGGGGCAGCATGGTCTAGCCCACTCTTAGTTTATGCAACTATGGGCCGACCGGCGGGCTATCTAATCAGGGCGTCCTTTTATTCGACCTATTGACATCCCTAAATTTTAATGATGAATTGGTTCTTAATTTCTGGAAGAGAGAAATTATTAATTTATTTTTACACAAGTGCACGGTGTAATTATAGTTAGCATTGACGAGCACAATTGATTTTACAGGAATTGTCATTTAACTACCTGATGCCCCACTATCCATAAATTTAATAAACTATAACGACTTTTATAAATGGATGAATAAAGAAAGTAAAATAAATAACAAATATAAATACTAATGCAAAACAATGACAAGGAATACACCAAATCTTATAGAAATCATCCAAACACAAGCCAATGCTCTCTTTTTCAACGGTAAAAGACATAAACCGTTATGACCCAATCAACGAATATCAAGTTGGGTTAGGACTAAATGGGGCCATGCGCAACTGATTCCACGAGCAAGCCGGTTTTTGGATTGTCCAATTGTCAACACAAGACCCACCAGACTGGTCTTCTTTAGCACTAACAAACGCTAATAAAGAACAAATACGAAGACTTGTCCCCCACCTCAGGAGATGACAACATAAGTTGCCATCTTTCTCTTCTTAATTCTCTCAAATGTTTGTCTTTTTTGATGTTTGGTCCTCAAATTTTGCTTGTTTATCACTTTGGTGTTCTAGCAGCTTCTAATAATACATTTAAGACTTCAGAAAATTACAAAAAGAGAATCCAACTTACGAAGTTAAAAGGCTAGCATTAGCATTGGACTGGTCCGTCTGCTCGGAAATTTTTTAAATAAGTCCGAATTTGATGTGAAATTCAATTGAATTGGAGTAAAAATTTTAAAATTTAATTGAGTTTTAAAGTTTGGATCATATTTTTTGGACCAAAAATTTACTTATTTTATTTAGACTTGGCCTAATTTAAAATTTAATCAATTCAATTTTTGTAATAATTTCGATATTCAACAAAATGCCAACTCTAATAAAGATAAACAAGTTATGAATTTAAAACAAATATCAGTATTTTAGTCACATTTAAAATTATGTAAACTAATAATTAAAAAATCAACCAATTCGATCAGTTTAACTGTAAAAACTTTTAACCATCTAATTTTAAGATTTATTTTTTAATTTTTTGATTCAATTTACTTTAATAATCATTGTTGTTGAATACCTATCAATTTATTAATTAATCGATCGATTTTTGTAAATTAATGAATTCTTATAACTAAAATAAATAAATTAATTTTTATTTAATAGTCTTTTTTAATTAAACTTTAAATTTTTTTATTTTCGATCATATTTTAAATTTTTAAATTTTATTCAAACTTTAGCTAGTTTTATGACAGTTTAATGCTAGTTGAACCTTTTAAACTTTAAACTTCTGTTGATGCAGTTAAAGAAAAACATTTATTAGAAAATTTTAATTATTTCCCTCAATTTGAAATAGAAATAGTATTATAATTTTATCATAAAATTTATCAGACTTGAAATAAGATCAATATCTTATTTTTAATGATTAATATTATAAGAAAATTTAATTAATTATATCAATATTGGATAAACTAATTGCAAGCATGAATGCTTCTCAAAAAGTCTAAATGCAAATATTCATTTTAAGTCATGCAATTCCTGAGAATACCTGGGGACTAAAATCGAAGGAAAAGAGAAATTTTGGGTCGGTAATAGAAATATACTCAAAAACAGGGGCTTGAATGCAAATATATGAATATACATAGACAACACGCCAGTCATTGTTCCTACACATCGTGCCGTTCAGACCGACAAACGTCGCAGAAGCAGAACTAAAAACGACAACTAAAATTCTTTAATAAAAAACATTATAATTTATTTACGAAATTATTAAAGGACGAAATCTTCTTCGCTAAACTCACCCGCCGTTCATGTCCCCAATTTCACAGCCTCCTCCATTTTGCTTCTTCTCGGCTCTTCACTCACTCACTACCGTTGCTGTTTTAGGGTTTCACCTTCCAGAATGTGAACAGTGAAACCTTAGCTTGCTAGATCCGTAGGATTCGAGGTATCTATGGGAAATTGCTGCAGATCTCCGGCGGCAGTTGCCAGGGAAGACGTAAAGTCGAGCTTTTCCGGAAATGATCACGGGAAGAAAGACTCGAGCTCCGGGAAGAAACCTCCAATAACTGTCCTCACTGACGTTAACAAAGAGAAGATTGAACAGAAGTACCTAGTGGATCGGGAGCTGGGACGGGGAGAGTTTGGGGTCACCTATCTATGTATTGACCGAAGCAGCCGGGAGTTGCTGGCGTGTAAGAGTATTTCGAAGAGGAAGCTGAGGACGGCGGTTGATGTCGAGGACGTGAGGCGAGAAGTAGCGATAATGAAGCATTTGCCGAAGAATTCGAGCATCGTGAGCTTAAGAGAGGCGTGTGAGGACGAGAATGCGGTGCATTTGGTTATGGAGCTGTGCGAAGGAGGAGAGTTGTTTGATCGGATTGTGGCGAGAGGGCATTACACGGAGAGAGCAGCTGCGGTGGTGACGCGGACGATTGTCGAGGTTGTGCAGTTGTGTCACAAGCATGGAGTTATTCATAGAGACTTGAAGCCCGAGAATTTCCTTTTCGCGAATAAGAAGGAGAATTCACCTTTGAAGGCTATTGACTTTGGTCTGTCTATATTCTTCAAACCAGGTGAGTTTGACTATTCTGGTTCAGACCCAATACAGAAATGTGCATATTCACTATGTGACCACTGCTCTATTCTCTTTGTTCTGTTCAATTTGCAAGTGGACCAAACTATGCTGATGCAGACCCAATACAGGAATGTGCATATCACTATGTGATTACTGTTCTATTCTCTTTGTTCTATTCAATTTTATAGACTGCGATGTTGAATAGGAAAGTTTGTTATTGGCGCTAGGTGCCATGTCTAACAATTGAGTCTAGCTTTGTCTACTTTCCTTAGTCTGATAGGCTGATTCTAAGCAGTAGAGATTTGGAGCATTGGGTTTATTTTGAAGCTTGAGGTAAGCAGCTGAAGTTACAGCATTATGAAACAATCAGCATCAATTTTGTTTTTATCATTTTTCACAAATAACCAATCCAAAGTCTTGTGGTTAATGCATTCTGAGCATTTTGTCTAGGCGTTTAATTGGGTTCACCGAAGGCTAAAAGATGCTATTTTTGGTTTATTCAACAACTAGTGCAATCATAAGCTTTGCATAACTGAAGTTTATGTAGGTCTTCTTTAAAACATCAACTATTTTGATACAGTGACTGATGTCCTGGTTACCTGCTAGTAAGAGGGTTCTGAAGGGTAGCCAATATGCCAGAAATCATGAAGCTTTAATAACTGCTTCTTGATTATGCTCGTGCTTAATGTTTTCGTTTCTACCACTAAAATTCTGAACATCATAGGTGAAAGGTTCTCTGAAATTGTTGGAAGTCCATATTACATGGCTCCAGAAGTGCTTAAGCGAAATTATGGGCCTGAAATTGATATATGGAGTGCAGGGGTCATTCTTTATATTTTGCTGTGTGGAGTTCCCCCATTTTGGGCTGGTAATGATATTTTTGTCTTTTTAAATCATCTTTCTCTTCTATCTTTTCACTCTGAATAGGGTGAAACTTTGAGGGTAACTTACTTCTATTAAATGCAGAGTCTGAACAAGGTGTTGCACAGGCAATTCTTCGTGGTATTATAGATTTCAAACGGGATCCGTGGCCAAATATTTCGGATAGTGCTAAAATCCTAATCAAGCAAATGTTGGAGCCTGATCCAAAGCTTCGACTAACAGCAAAGCAAGTGCTAGGTAATTCACGTGATTTTGATATGTTAGCTGCACCTATCTTGATATGATTTCAGTTGGGAATTCTTTCTCTTAACTTACTCTGCATGCACTACATTTTTTGAAGTATTACCTTATGGTAAATATGCTTGGGCATATTGTTTTGTATGATTGACATACTACCTAATGATAAAAAAGTGCGAGACCTCTCCAAATATACAGAAAATTTCTTTAGGGTTTATATTTATGCTTTTTGAAAATTCTTGTTACCTGCTTTAAGGTATTGGCTGTCACTGTATTTTTTGGTTCAATGATGAGGTGTAACTGCCTCATCTAAGCTCATATTCAGTTCTTACTGTTGCTAACCCTGCTAGGAAAAATATATAAATATACAGTTCCAATAAAAGGAATAAGGCTGAGCTTTTTGCTGATGAATGGTGTGGTTAGACATGTTTATCTTTCACCTAATGTTTTATCTTCACTCGTAGAGCATCCCTGGCTCCAGAATGCTAAAAAAGCTCCAAATGTTCCTCTTGGAGATGTTGTCAAATCAAGACTGAAGCAGTTTTCCATGATGAATAGATTCAAAAGAAAAGCTCTTAGAGTTAGTTCTTTTATCAATTCATAATATTTTATCTTCATTTTCTGGGATGCTATTTCCCTGTTTTCAAAATAATTGCGACTCTTGGAACAGGTTATTGCTGATTTCTTATCTACTGAAGAAGTTGAAGACATAAAAGATATGTTCAAGAAGATGGACACAGACAATGATGGTATTATTTCAATTGAAGAACTGAAAGCTGGACTACGAAAGTTTAGCTCCCAGCTTGCTGAGTCCGAAGTTCAAATCCTCATAGAAGCTGTAAGTTGATGGTTTTATCAACTGTACCTGTGGCATCATTGCAGCAAATTCATGTTAATATGTTCTGCATTTCTAGTTAGACCACAAAATTTATTCAAAAAGTCAGATCTTTTATACAACTAGAGTATAAGATGGTCACTACTCCATGGAACACTATGTGTGCTATTCTTGCTTCTGGGGAGTCTATACTGGTTCACGTTACTTTTCCACGGCCAAGATTTGCAGACAGGAATCATTAAATGGGGGATATATTTAGAAAGGATTATATTGAGATGTGATGGATATGTACTAGAAGACAATCAAATCATAAATTATTGGTCTTACATCAATTTCTGTCTAATAGGAGAGATTCAATACACATTTTGATGGATACTGTCAAATATTGATCCATAAGGATTTTGTTCTCAGAATTTCTGTGAAATCTTCCTGAAACTATGATGAATTTTTTGTGGGTGGTAAATAGGACTTAAGTGCATAACTTTGCACTTCGAACCAATTCAAATCTAATTCTTATAGGTAAAGGCTTTTATTAATACTTGCATTTCACACGCATAGTTTATGCATCTCCTTGTAGCAACAAGTGATCCAAAGGAAATGTATTTCAGTCTTGCGTGGTTTATTCATCTGTTGGTGGAGAACTACAAAGATAAGATTTTGGATTCATTTTTGTACACCACTTCATATTTTTAAATGGACAACTTGTTTGGAAACAGGTAGATACTAATGGGAAAGGGACACTTGACTATGGTGAGTTTGTTGCTGTTTCCCTTCATCTCCAGAGGATGGCCAATGATGAACATCTTCACAAGGCATTCTCCTACTTTGACAAGGACGGGAACGGTTTCATTGACCCGGATGAGCTACAGGATGCTTTAATGGAAGATGGAGCAGATGATTGTATAAATGTAGCAAATGACATCTTTCAAGAAGTTGACACAGACAAGGTAAAAAGCAGGCCACAATTTTCTGTTGATTTAGAATTTGATACGGTTGATCTAATCTAACATGGCTTGTCCTCATGCAGGATGGCAAAATCAGCTACGACGAATTTGTTGCTATGATGAAAACAGGTACAGATTGGAGGAAAGCTTCTCGTCATTACTCAAGAGGGAGATTCAACAGTCTAAGCATTAAGCTGATGAAGGATGGTTCCTTGAACTTGGGGAGCGAGTAATGTAGGAAAAGGTCTGTGTTTATCTCATCCATGCAAAGAAAATGTTAGATTGCAGACTTACATCTTAGACTTGCCTTTCCTTGCCTTTCCTTGAAGTGTTTGGTGGGTCCTACTGATTACATATACCCCTGTCCGTCTGAAGCTTACGAGGATGAAGAACACCGAGTACTCATTGTCTATCTCACATTTTTAACTCTATAACAATGGTACCTTTACATTTCGTGGTATGATTCGATCCTTTTTAACCCCTTCAACCTTAGGCAATTGGTTCTGGTTGACAACGTGAAGTAGAAAGGTCTACAGATCTGAGGTATATTCTTGTCAAGAAAGAGTTCAAATGGAACATTTGTGTTATAATGCTTCAAACGGGGGCCAACATCTTTTGGGAGAGGGCACCTTTTCCATGCCTCATTGCCTTTGTCACTCAAGGCCTCTCAGCGAAAGAGGCTTCAAACTGCCAGAGTTCTCAACCAAACTCATCAGACTTTCACCTTTCAATTGGCTGATGCTGCAAAAGGAAGCAGGAAACAATTTGCGTCAAAAATATGCCGTCTCAATTCAGAATGGAAACGCACAAATGTCAACATTAGTTGTGTTAGTTGTAGGAAGCAGCTTTGTAACGATTGTTGTTTGTTTTTGTATCAATTGTGGAGTTACGCTTGTTCACTGACACTGTTCCTCCATGATTTAAGTGATTAATATTTCCTGATGGAATCTGATTGCAATCATTCCATTCTCATCTGGTACTAACACGAGTAGTATGCACTTCCCTGGTGCTTCGTGTGTGTATCTCCGGGGAATTAAGCTATTGAAGGAAAACCATATCAGGGATATATAGCTGGGTCTGTAATTTTACAGTAACCTGACCACATCCTGAATGCAGCGTATCTTCATGATTACAATGTCATTTAGGCCTAAGGATTGCTGGTTAGCCCAATAAATTAGCCCTGACTATAGTTCTTGAAATTTCGTTACGGTGGAAAGCTATGATTCAATATTTTAAAAATTAGACAGTAAGTTAAATTGATAAAATAAAAAGTTTAAGGTTTAAAAGGTTTAACCGGTATTAAATCATTATAAAATCGGTTAAATATTGACTAAAATTAAATAATTTAAAAAATATTTGAAGAAGAGTATACTTATCGATCGAAAATTTTAATGTTTAATTGAAAATTAAACTTTTAAGTGAAAACTAATCAATTTATAAAAATTAATTAGTTTTAAAAAATTAAACAGTTAATTAATAAAAAGATTAGTTTTTACCAATAAAAAATATTAAATTAGAATAAAAAGTTAAAACTAAACCAAGAAAGTAGCTGATTAGGTGATTCAAAGTTTTTATTATTAAATCGTTGAAAGTGATTCAGATTTGCCATGACTTGATTCTTCCATCAAGATTGGAGACGAGAGTTATATGTGTGTTGCTCCTTTCAGGATTGTCTTAAGGGCCAGACCCAACTTCGAGTTCCAAAGAATTTGTCAAGTCTAAGGGGGTGGTTGGTTTGTTGAAAAATGGTAGTAAGAATGAGAATAAATACAGTTAGAAATGAGAATGAATATTATCATTATAATTATGATAGTTTGTTAAGAGAAATGAATTATTACCATTAATATTAACAGTGATTAGTTTGTAAAAAATATTGAGAAATAAAAATTTAGTATATTATAATTAATTAATTACTTATAATATATTAATTAATTATAATATTGTAATTAAATTAACGAATGAATTATATTTTAATTAATTATATTATAACTAATTAATTAATAATATTTTAATTAATGATATTGTAATTAATTATAATGTAATTAATTAATTAATTACAATATTTTAATTAATTAATGAATTATATTTTGATTAATTATAATACAATTAATTAATCAATAGTATTATTTTAATTGATTATAATTTAATTAATTAATTGCATTTAATTAAGTAGTATTAAAATTTTTTTAAAAAAGAGTTACTAATAACGAATAAGTTTTATTCTTCTACTAAATGGAGGGTACGAAGAATTTCTAAAAATAAGATATCAAGCTATTGCCCCTATAATAATAATCAACAACTAATCTCTCACCTTTTATTCTTTGCCTAAACTCCTTTTCAAACTCATTAACCAAAAATCCCCTAGTTTTGCTTGAAAGAGCTCGAGCTCAATGTTAGATAGGATATGGACCTTTTCGACTTGAACCTTGCCTAAAATTTTAAAAGAAGTAAAGGAAAAACTGGGGTCGAACATCTTTGTACTCGAATATCTGTTCGAATTCCAATTTTTTTTATAGTTAAGTATGAGTTGGAGCTCGAAGCCGATCAAATCAGCTTTGATCCGTTTACTTTGGATTCATCGACACAAAACTAAAACTATCAAGAGCTTACCATGTTCTTTAACATCACGACGTGTGTGTTCAGTGTTCGTGCCAGAGAGCCTGCCGTGTTAAGGGCTCTCGTGGTTCATGATCGTTGACGAAAGTTCCAAAGTCTTTCTTTTTTCATTCCTTACGCAAACACATTTCCAAGCTTTTGCTCGTGTTTTCTGGATCAGCTGAGTCACACATGTTTGATTCAATCCTACCCAAATTGAAAATAATTAAACCACCAAGCAATGATGAACAAAAACAACTTGACTAACTGCATAAAATATAATAATCAATTGAGAAAAGTATAGTTTAACAGTCTTGGTAGTCAATTTTTATAATTTTCTAAGTCAAAAGTTGCAAACATTGATCTATTAAGTTCTTCACTTATAAATGAGTTAAGGCATGATATTTAAGCCTTTTCTTTAAATTTCGGACCAAGAATCAAATTTAGATTCGAGCTCTATGACCCGATTTAACATGAAAT
>JANZXR010000004.1:33863519-33879045 GCA_027575705.1 Erythroxylum echinodendron | reverse complement strand
GCGCAACTAGAGATTAATTGATTCAATCGCTAGGTTAACGGAATATGACGTTCAATTTCGGTAACCATAAGTAGCAACTAGGATTAACCTCTCTACGTTAGAGTCGGAAAATTCTAAGAAGATATCCACTTGATTGATTTCATGACGTCTATTTAATTTGGTTTGATTTGATTTAATTGAATAAATTTCATTAAAAATAAGAAATTAAGTTGAATCCAGTCAAATAATTAAATAAATTGTTGATATTTATAATTTAATCCAATCAAACAAAATCTTTAAACAAATTAAATATTCATTAGTTTATTTTAGTTTATAAAAATAATTAATTTATAACAATTAATTAATTAATTAATCCTTTTCAACCAAAAAAAGTTATTATAGTAAATTAAACCAGAAAATTCAAATCTAAATTAAAATTTTAGTTGATTCAAGAATTTTACTATTAAATCGACCAAATTGATTCAACTTTTAAAACATCCGTATTACATGTACTTTAGATAACTACAATCTCTTCGTGATCACTTAATTTCCTGTCTTTTTTTCTTGTTTCGATCTTTAAGTATTCCTATTTTAATCCTCAATTCACCGGTGTACTTAATTCGAGTCCCTGAGTTAGAAACTTTCTTCAAGACTTGATCACGGGGCTTGATCAACACGAAACATATTATAGATTCAATGCATCACCTAAAGCTATCCCTTGAATTTTGGATCGAGTTGTTGAATTTAACGAAACAATTAGTATATATTCATACCAAATGAGATTGTTACTCGAAGATCCTTGTAAAACTAGGTCAAAGAATGGACATCTTGTTATCTAGAAGACAATACAAATTAAATATAAATAACCTTTGACTTTAATCTCCCACAATGTAGCATTATTAATTCTTAAAATTATTAAATAGTTTTAAATTTTATATAATTACAATTTACTTTGTTATTATGGTTAAAATAAAATTTGCAATTTAACCCAATAACTCTATTTATTAAAATCAAAATCAAAATATTTTATTTTAAACATAATAACTAAAATTTAAATTGTAAAGACATATATTACTTGAATGAAACCAAAATTTCAATCTCCAATTTTTTACCAATGAATATAAATAAAAAATTCTATAATGATTGATATTTTAATCTTTATAGTATTATTTTAGTTTATTATTTATTTTTTACGTGGGTCATTCGAAAGCAGTCTCTTTACTAGTTAACCGTAAACTACGTATTATTGAAAACTGAGTTTTTTTATCAACTTGTTGATGAATATAAATCAAAATTTTGTGATACAATTTAGTATAACTAGCCATTGGTTGGATTATCATTGTTGCTTTGTTAGTATTCACAATGCTTAATTTAGAACTCAACTTCTTCTTGACAATTAATGATGCATAGAATTACTCGTTGCATGCGTGTACGGATCGTGCTATCTATAAATTGAAAAGCCAACAATATCTTAAAATGAGTGAGTTCAGAAGATTGAGTAAACCTTTGGGATGATCAAGTTTTCAAATTACAACGCTTTAATGTCAAGAAGTGTCTTTTTTATTCTAGACTTAGACGAATGCTTTGACATTGCATGAACATGATAATTAGTCACGTTTTAAATTTTCTAAATTAGCTATTCGGATTACCTACACTAAGGCTGTGAATATAATATTTGAAACTGATAACTTAATTAGTACTTGCAAGACCTGGTTAGGTATAAAAGATTATCGACGTCATCGTGACACGTCTGTGATAATTATATCGATAAGAAAATAAAATAAATCAACTTTTTTAATTATCATCTTATTTATGTAACTACAAATTCTTTTTTTTGGGTAGACTTTTCATGTAACATTGTTCTTGTTTGTTTTTCAAGATCTCTTCTTTAGATTTGCTTTCAGAATTTCAAACAACGATCAATAATTTATTAGAAAAATAAGGGATCATACTAAATAAATACTAGTGTTTTAAAAACTGAAACGATTCGATAAGAAGGATGATACTTGAACTAGACTTAGAAGTAGCTGTGAAGTTCTTACAGTCGGCTTCTCTACATGGACGAAACAAAGAAGCTCTTGTGAGGGGTATCCAAAGCCTCTTGCTCAAGGACTGGACAGTGGTGCTCCAACATATATACCGGAAGGGGAACAAATGTGTTGATTGGTTAGTAAATTATGCGCTTAATTTTGACCTGGGTTATCACCAGCTTAATCACTGCCTGACAGGGCTATCCTATTTTTTGTATGGGGATATTGTGGGGGTCACTATATCCCGATTAGGCTTTGTGTAATTTTATTTTTTTAATACTTTGGGCTGATGTCTCTCTTTTCACCTGGTCAATTTTTAATCTTTTGTTTTGATTTAGTTTAATAATATTTGTTGTTAAAAACCGATCAATTTATTAATTAATCGGCCTATTTTATAAACCAATTAATTTTATTTAACTATTTTTAATTTAATCTTATATTTCCAATATATAAAGATAATATTTTTTAATCATTTTCAAAATTTTCAATTTTATTCAATCTTTAACTGATTTTATAACGTTACTGTGCCTCTTAAACCGTAAACTTCTTATCTTATCGATTTAATTTCCATTTTGATTTTAAAAACATTTATAATTACAATGATGAGGTGAGGGACCTTAAGGCTCATGATCTCTCTCTCTCTCTCTCTATATATATATATATAACAAATGGTGCAATCTTCTAGATGAGTGAATAGCTCGATTGTTAGTTCATGAAATTCTAGTTCCCACAGTTTAAGATTTATGTGCTTTTATATTAAATTGATACGACTATTGATATCATTGAAGCAATTATTATATAAATTTGAAAATAAAAGATAATGACTATCATCAATATATATATATATCATATCATATCATAGTTCAAAAAGATGACTAAAACTGATATGAGTACGTAGATATTGGGGCGATGACTTTGATTTGTATTTGTTTTGATGCATAAGTAACGTTTATGAGGAGATGAATCTAGCCTGTTATGTTCCAAACTTGGCTGGACAAATCTTTGTGCCGTGATTCAAGGCTCTAAGTGCAAGATAATGAACTCCAAAAGTCATAATTAGTATGACAATTCGTTTATGCATTTGTTTTTACAAAAAATATGAAATACCTATTAAAATTTATGAGAATTAAGGTTTAGACCTAAAAATTTTGAATGACCTTGATGATTTAAAAATTGAATCGGAAATTGAATTGATAAGAAGTTTTAACTGTTTAATAAAATTAAAAATTTTGAAATATAATTAAAAGAAATTGTCTTTACGCTTTAAAGAATAAAAAAAAGAAGAATGTTAATTAAAAATTAATTAATTTATTTTTATTTATAAAAATTGATAATTTACAAAAACTATCTAATTAATTAATAAATGTGCCAATTTATCATTGATCATGCCCCGGAAAAATATAATATTTAAAAATAAAAGTTTAAATCTTAAAAGAGATATAATTATTTTACTCTCA
This sequence comes from Erythroxylum echinodendron, assembly GCA_027575705.1. Lineage (NCBI taxonomy): Eukaryota > Viridiplantae > Streptophyta > Magnoliopsida > Malpighiales > Erythroxylaceae > Erythroxylum > Erythroxylum echinodendron. The sequence goes on along the minus strand of JANZXR010000004.1, from coordinate 33,875,579 downwards.
ATCTTAGAAAATATATTAATATCTTTTATTAATTTAAAATAAATTGAATCTATAAAAATACCTTTGATTAAAACAAAAAAATTAAAATTTGAAACCGTTATTTAAAGTAATCAATTAATAAATTGATAGATTTTTAATAATAAGAGTTATTAAAATATGTCCTGATAATTTGAGGCGGTGACCTGTTATGTTCCTTTATTCAATATGTCCATCAGATGTCTATTCCTGCTCTGAACTGAGGGAGTGTGTCAGGAATCCCACATCGAATAACTATAAGAGAATTCAACAATTTATAATAGCGTGCAAACATCCCCTCTTGAGCTAACTTTTGGGGATGAGTTAGACCTTTTAGAGGTGAATTAGGCCTTTCTAACAAAATAAGCCTAATTAAAAAATATTAGTTCAAAATCTTTACTGGTGAATCGGTCGAGCCAATTCAATTTTTTAGTCATCGCAAATAAATTATATCTTTAAATATATAAAATAATTAAATATCTCAAAAGGTTAAACATTATAAGATAACCTACGAAACGTTGTCTGGTTTTTTAATAATATTTAATTTCACAAATGGGAAATAAAGGTTGGACTGATTAAATAATGAGTACTGTAGTACAATGAGAAGGCGAAATTAGACTCCAAAGCACAACAAAATGGAAGAAAACAGAAAAAAGTTGTTCTGGAGGAAGACGATTTGGTGCGGAGCACGTGGGAAATTAAGATTTTGCACGTGATTAAAAGAAAATGAAAATACGTAAACCCTGAAAAGTGGAGTTGGGCAATGATCTACTGGTGTCGGCCAAACTAAAATAATGTGTGGCCTTGCTCTTCCAACTCAATTCCAGCTCTGTGTCATCCCAATTTGGTCACTTCACTGTCTCACAATTTGATCTTTACTTCTTTAATTTAATCAATTAATATTAATAAATAATCCTTACAATTATTTTAATACAAAGCAAAAAGATAAGAACAAGTTCCAAGTTTTTTTAATTTTTAAATAATTTTTAATATTTTGATGTTAAAAATATTAGATTTTATCATTATTGAATATTTATGAATTATTTTTAAAATATTACATTTATTAATACCTAATTAATCCTTTTTCTATATTACAAAAATTTTTATTATTATTGTATAAATATTCATCAGCCCGTATGACTCGCTCGAAAATAATTTTTCTTCTATTTAAAGGTAAAACTATATACTGTTGACTTCGTATATCAAGAAAATTTTTAATTAGTTGACGTCGTCGTCGTCGTCGTCGTCGTCGTGGATATTTATTAGTCTTGATGTTATCGTCGATTTTAATTCAAATAAAAAATTAAAATATTGAAAATATTAATTACTAATTTCAAACTTTTTAAAATATTCAAAATAAATTTGTGTTTTTAATCTTCATCCAATTATATATCTTTCAACTTGAACTTTATTATTATTATTATTGTTATTATTATTATTATTATTATTTATTTTTCCTTTAAAGTAGGATAATTTGTAAAGTTGCAACACCTAGATTCCACCAGCCATTATTTTCCTCAAGATAATTTGGTCCACTACCATGCAAATCCTTGTCTCCTACTTGCTTTTTCTTCTCTGTTCCTATCTCTATATTCATCTCTATCCAATTGTGGTAAGACCTAAGCATTATCTAATTTTAAAATTAAAAAAATACATATAATTATTCTTACTTTTTTAAAAAATAAATTTGCACTTAAATAAAATTATTTAATAGATTAATAATTCAAGTAATGATATATTTTATTTGAAATTTAATTGATTTTTTCTAATTTCCTTCATGATTTATTGCTAACAAAACAACCCTCAAAAGATAAGTGGAAGAGACCAATCACTGAATCAGCAAAAACATAGAAAGTGCTCAGTCAAAAGCAAACCATATTGTAAGGTATGATCCAAATGGAAGCCACTACAGCACTGAAGCCAACCAAAAGCAATTATAAATTTCTATGGTGAATGTAAACCCAACTCATATCACTGTAAACTCAACTATAAAGGGTCAGTATCAATTAAATCATCTGCTTCCTTTGGAAAAGGGAGAGTAACAGATATTATATATATATATACTTATGCTTGGAATTTTGATCTTTTAGTATCTAGAATAAGAGATATAAATTCCCCTGCCCCGCGTTTCAACGAGATTTCTACTAAGATGATAAGAGATATAAATTGATTTAAATTAGGAAATTACAACAAAAATTGAAGAAAATATAAAAGAAGAATAATATTATGAAATAAATAACTAATATATATAAGTATCAAATTAAGATAAATTTTACATGACTTTAAATGAACTTTGTTTATCGTAATTGAGAGTATTTTAATACATTATGATTCTTTATGATAATAATTACATCAACTTTTTTTTTTAATTTTCAACTTACAAATTGTATATACAATAATCTATAATTCATATCTTTTATAAGATTTAGAAATTGAATGAAAATAAAATTCAACAACGACACCCAGTAAAAATTCCTCTGACAAGCAAAGTCTGAAGAGATCTAGTATTACGCAACCTTATTTCTAATTAGTAGAGGGACTGTTTTAAAAAAAAGTATAATGTATTAAATTGAATGAAAATAACATATAACAATTCGCAACCTTACCTTTAATTAGTAGAGGGACTATTTCTAAAAAAAAGTCTAATGTATTAAATTGAAAGAAAATAACATATAACAATTCACATGCATATATGCTTTATAAAACTTTGGAAAATAATTGATTTGACATATTTGGTTGAATTGAATCAGTAAACATAGTAAACGTAATCATACAAATAATTCGTGTGAATGCAAGAGAAACAGATGACAACAAGATCAATGCCGAGAAGAGCTGCCCCCACTAGAGCTTCCGTGGATGACTCCAAAAACACTCATGCTACTGAACTATAAATTCTTCAGATTTTATTATGAAAGGTAACGGTGATGAACAAATCAAGTGCTTCACGGCGCCGATTTGGCTACATCAATTTGTCTATATATACGTCTTGATGCTTCTAACTTCATCACACACACATACACTAACACCATAGCCACAAGAACAAGCTTTTTTTTTGGCATATATCTATCTTCTACTGCTATCCATCTCTATATATTCCCATATATTTCACGGTCTTGTGAAAACCATAAACCATCTTGATCCCATCTGTTGAAGAAGAAACAAGAAATGATAAACTGTCTACAAAGTTGGCCTGAACCGGTGGTTCGAGTCCAATCTCTGGTGGAGAGGGGCATAAGAACTATCCCACAACGTTATGTGAAGCCACAATCTCACAGGCCTACAGGAACATCTTCAGGTTCTGCAACAAATGTTAACATTCCTGTCATTGACTTCCAGGACGTGTTCTCTGACAACCAAAGCCTTCGTTTCGATGCCCTTAAAGAAGTTTCAAGTGCTTGTCGTGAATGGGGTTTCTTTCAGGTGATAAACCATGGAGTGAGTCATGAACTCATGCAGAGAACGAGAGAGGTTTGGCGTGAGTTCTTTAACTTGCCTGTGGAAGTTAAAGAAGAGTACGCGAACAGTCCTTGTACTTATGAGGGTTATGGTAGTCGTCTGGGAGTAGAGAAAGATGCGTGCTTGGATTGGAGTGACTATTTCTTTCTTAATTACATGCCCACTTCACTCCTGGACAAGAACAAATGGCCTGCCATTCCAGCTTCTTGCAGGTAATATGATTGAATCTTTACGATCGAATCTGGTTTTGTTAAGGATTCTGATAAATGGAAGAAAATTTTCATTTAGGGAAAATTTTGATTCCGTCTTCAAGTTTTTAAGAACATCATTTGAAACCTGTGGCCTGACTTGGTCAACCATGGAGTTTGATCTCCAACTTTTGAACTTGCAAGTTGGTATTATTCACGCGTTGCTTGCTTCTACTTTGACTGATTACTTATTTAGTACTTTTCACTTGTCCATGTTTGCGTTATGAACGGCGCGTACATGTCGGCGCTTTAAAAAGTAAACAAAATTGCATGCATGCACATGTTGAATAACAAAAGGTTATTTTAATCGAGACTCAACAACAACTACGACTCTAATATCTTCCTCTATGACGAAAAGAGTTTTTTCATTTGGGCTTGAATTAGAAAAACAAATCATAAAATCTTCCACTTGCAGGGAATTGGTATCAGAATATGGAAAGCAGGTTGTTGAACTTGGTGGGAAGTTGATGAAGGTGTTCTCCACAAACCTTGGACTTGAAGAGGACTACCTTATAAAAGCTTTTGGAGGAGAGGACAATGTTGGTGCATGCTTGAGAGTTAATTCCTATCCAAAGTGTCCTCAACCAGAACTTACATTAGGCCTCTCATCACACTCTGATCCTGGTGGGATGACCATTCTCCTTCCTGACGAAAATGTGGCAGGTTTACAAGTTCTCAAAGGTGGTAGCTGGATCACTGTTAAGCCAGTCCCTAATGCCTTTGTTATCAACATAGGAGACCAAATTCAGGTCACACTTCTTTTTCTTCGTCAAATTATTCGCTCAACTTGATGAATCTACTGATATAAAAAGAATTCCTGATTGGGACTAACAAGAAGTAAATGATTTCATGTTATCCTACAGGTTCTGAGCAATGCTATTTACAAGAGTGTGGAACATCGAGTAATTGTCAACTCAGCACAAGATCGTGTGTCTCTTGCCTTTTTCTACAACCCTAAAGGTGACACGATCATTGAACCTTGCAAGCAACTCGTGACTAAGGACAGGCCAGCACTTTATCCTCCTATGACATTCAACGAATACAGACTTTATATCAGGACAAAAGGTCCTTGTGGGAAGCAACAAGTTGAATCTTTAAGAACGTCTAGATAACTTTTCTTTTCTTCCAAGAATGTATTCACGTTGATCCAATACCCTCTCATCAACTCTAACTTCCATTTGCTATTGATACATAGTTATTGTATCCATACGCTAAGCCTGTCTAGATCAACAATTATTGCACAAAACAGCGTCTCTGAGGGGGTGAAGTTTGAAGCAATTCATAAGTTGCTTTTATCTTTCAAGTAATGGCCTTGCCCAATGTTGGGTATATTGTCAAATCATGCGATGACGGTGTATTGCAGTTGCTTTACAACTTGTAGCCAATTTGTAACACCTGCCTTGCTAATTGAAGAAAGTAAACGAATGATTTGAATCAAGATAAGGTCTGAATTAATGATATTCCTTTTTTTTTTTTTTTTGTTCATAGCACGTGAAAGTTCAGCTATTGCATTTGTTATTTCAGAATAGATGCACTAGTTGGTGAAAAAAAAATTATCAGAATCATTAACTTATTAAATAATTTAGGGATAATTACAAAAAAATCAAAATTTACTCAAATTTACAATACTAAATTGAACTTTAAAAAATATTATTAAAATGTTTCAACTTTCAATTTTTATAAAAGAACATAGCAACATTAAGTTTTCTATTAATGTAGATAATGTATAGGGATCACAAATTTTGACCCACAGGTTCAGGTTAAGCTTAGACTTAAACTGACAATAATATCATTTTATTTAAAAAAAGTTGAATCTAAATAAAACTGTACCTGGATAATTCAAATATGAATCCAATTGAAAAACAAAATTTTCTATATTTTTAATTTTAAAAAATTGACGAGAGTTGACCCACCTAATAACGTGGTGAGTATATTTGCCACAAGATTGCTATATATTGTATTTATTTTACATTTGATTTTATTATTAATAAATTAAAAATATTAAACACTCTTAATGATTTTGAAGTAAAACATACGAAGGAGTGTATAATAATTTTACAATTGTTGATATTTTATTTTGTTAAATAATAAAATTCATAATGACACAGATACAACAAGTGACAATAACGTGACAAAAATAATAATCTAACATGGCTTTCCAAGTCATACAAATTAACAAAAAATTTTAATGTCGGACTATTTTTACTAAAAATTAAAAGTTAGACCATTTTTTCTCTACATTTATAAGTTCGAATTTATATTGTAAAATTGAATAAAATTTCATATTTTTTTTACCATTAATCGAATAATTTACTAAACATATCCAATAATTTACTAAAATCCGATATCATTCCCTTCAAAAGAGCTAGATTGATGATCTTTGCTTGTATGTATGGATAGGGATGATAATGAGCTGACTCATGAGTTAGTTTCTTGCTAATTTTTTAATTAATTTCAGATCTGAACTGCTTAGATTCAAGCTTACTAAAAGTTCACTTTTTTAAATAAAATAATATTATTTTATTTAAAATAATTAAATTTCGAGTTAATTTAAACCTAAATTTGATCTATAAATCGATCCATTAAAAATATCTAAATTTAAACGATGACCATATGGTCAAATTGAGCAAGTACGGCTAAGAAAAGTTGCCATATTTTGCATCTCTAGTCTGGTTGGAAATTTGATCAACCCTCTGTTGTTTGTAGCTGTGTCACCGTCACATGCCCATTTACCAAACCCACGTTTCTTTATGGACATCTACTTTATATGGAAAGAAGCTATCAAATGGCTATTCATGGAGAGCGATAGGACATTAGGTTAAGGCAATACCTACTGTTGCATTTCACCACAAAAGAAGGCTGTTGTAGACTAGTAGGAGGACACCAATTATGACTTGGACGTACCCCCGTTCTCTGTTGCCTTGTTCAAAACGTAACATAGTGAATAGACACAAAGAGCGCACACGTTTAAATCAAGCTTAAATGCTAACATACAGAGTTTCAATTTTTTGGACACATAGCTCCTTTTGGGGGTTATGGAAATAGTCGGTTGGTCGCGGTTATCATTGGGGGCACACCCAATTCCGAATCCAGCTCGAAACACGATTGGTCCTTGACTAAATATATATTTTTTATTAGAAATAACGTTGTTTTTAAAAATTTTGAATTTTAGATCGGGTTAAGCAGGACTAGGTAACTCGAGTCCGAGTATGACCCAACTCAAAATTCAAAATTTTTAAAAACAAACGTTGTCTCTAATTTTCTGATACGAATGAAACTTCAGTTAGTCCACGGGTTCGTCGCAGTACCAGAGATAAGCGTCGTCTGCAATACCTTAATGACTATGTTTAATTTTATTTAGTTCATGTTTGTTTTATTATAAAAAATATTTGGATTATTTTAAAATTATGTAATTATTCGGGGGTTTTCTTTACGGTTCTTTCCTCTGTCTGAATAGGCCAAACCGTGAATTGATAAGTGAAGATTAGCTTCACAGAAACATTACGTGAAGAATAAAAAGATCATTCAATCGAAATTCTCTCCTCTTCTTGGCGCAACCTTCCTGGGGATTGCGATCTTTCTTTCTCTTCTTGATTGCTACAGGAGTTAGTGACACTCGAAGTTCACCTATCCGTGAGTATCATTGGTGCTTTCATTGTTATCACTGCTTTTGTGTCTTGGTTGTTTGGGTGTCCTGTCACTGTTGTTCTCGAGTGCTGGGGTTTGCACGGCAGTTGGTTTTTTGCTGGGGTTTGTCCCTTTTTTTTGTTACGTGTTGTGTGTTGCTTACCTTTGGGGTTCTATTGTTTCCTACTTTCGTGCGTCCGTTGTGCATCGTCCTCGTCATGTCTTCGTCCGTGACGTCTGAAACCACTGAGACGTCTGACGATGTGGGCACCGTCCTGTGTGCTCGTTTGGGCGAATTGGAGACTCATTTTGACGAGATGAGTGAGCGTCTCAATGTGTACCGTATGAACATCCACCAAGAAGTGGCTTCCCTCAAAGCTGTGATTGCCCAGTTGTCGACCAAGTTGGATGGATTCACCTTAGAACGACCGCCTCCCTATCGTGACCCTAGTCTCCCTGTACGTCAGCATCGTGATGATCAGGTGCGTGATCGTACCCCTGCAGTGCTGCGAGTCCAGGACACTGTCGGTGTAAAGCTTCGGTTGGATCCTCCCAAAACGGATGGTTCCGACCCCCACCGATGGTTATTTGCAGTCCAGGAATATTTTGAGTGTTTTGGTCTTCCGGAGGAGCATTGCTTAGGTGTTGTCTCTATGATGTTCGACGACCCAGCATTGGATTGGTTTCATCGCTTGAAAAATAACGATCTCCCAACAACATGGAATAACTTTGAGGAATAATTCAAGTGCCATTTTGACCTGGAACTGTACGAAGACTACTTTGGCTTGTTGGCGAAACTGCAACAACATGGCTCGGTGTTGGAATATCAGAATGAATTCGAACGATTGTTGAATAAGATCATGGGTATTCCGGACAATTCACTGATTTCCCTTTTTATTTCTGGTTTGACAGATCTTGTCTGCCGCGAGCTGCATATTAGTCGGCCTCCTACACTGAATGCTAGCTTTGCGTTGGCTAGGGAGTTATCTACCAAGCACGTGGACAATGTTTCGATCCCTCTACGTCATGTTCCTTGGCAGCCATCGCGATCAGCTCCTGCACCGGTAGCCTCCACTGATCGGGCTCTTCCTGCGAAGCTTTCAGTCCAGTATACCCCTCCTCTACCTGCCCTATTGTTGCCAGCTCCGCAGCGGACAATTCGCCACATTACCCCGGTGGAAAAGGGCGAGAAGGCGTCTAAGGGATTGTATTACTATTATCCCAAAAAGTGGTCGAGGACTCACCGTTGTAATGGCCGGTTTATTTTATTGATCACGAATGATGAACGAGAGTCTTCTGCCATTGATGAGGTGGTCGATGAATTAACTTTCGAAGCTGATATTTCCAGTTTACACAGCTTAGCCGGTGCCCTAGCCCCGCGATCTTTACGGCTGCGTGGTTGTATTGTCGAGCGATCGGTGGATGTGCTTATCGATGGGGGGAGCACCCATAATTTTGTCCACTTGAAAACTGTGGAAGGGTTGGCTTTGCAGGTGACGCCCATTGATCCCTTCCTGGTGTACGTCAGCAACGGTAATTCCCTTATTTGTGATTAGAAATGTGTGGGTGTTGATCTTGCCATTCAGGACTATCACTTTCCTGTTGATTTATTTATTTTACCTATCCATGGGCATGTAGTTTTGGGGGTACAATGGTTGCAATTGTTGGGAAAAGTAGCCCATGATTATGCCCAGCTTACCATGGAGTTCCAGTGGGCTAACAAATCGGTTCTTTTACGCGGAGAGACTAAGCCTTTAAAGGCCATGTCATTACACAACTTCTACTCGTGACGGGCAGCAAATGATATATGTGAGTGTTGTGAAATTTTAATGATTAATCAGGATGACGTGCCACTGGATGGCTACGTGGAGTTCCCCGCTGACTTGCCTGCTACGATAGCACGAGTTTTACAACAGCATATCGCGGTCTTCCGCACGCCTAACGGGTTACCACCTCGTAAGGAGCATGATCACCGAATTTTCCTGCAACCTGGTGCTCCCCCAATCCATGTGCGACCCTATCGCTACCCACATTTTCAGAAAGGTAAGATCGAATGTCTGGTCCGCGAGATGCTGGAGTAATATATAATTCGGCCTTCGCGTAGTCCCTACTCATCCCCGGTTCTATTGGTCTAGAAAAAGGATGGCACCTACCACTTTTTTGTCGACTACCGTGCTTTGAATGCCATTACTATTCTTGACCATTTTCCCATCCCTATGGCTGATGAGCTATTCAATGAGTTGGGTGGTGCACGAATGTTTTTGAAGCTGGACTTGTGGGCAGGGTACCATCAAATCCGAATGCATGAGTGCGATGTGGCTAAAACTGCATTTCAGACTTACGAGGGACATTATGAATTTTTGGTCATGCCATTTAGACTTACCAATGCCCCTTCCACATTTCAGGTGTGCATGAACAGGTTATTCTCTCCCTACTTGCGAAAATTTGTAATTGGCTTTTTCGATCATATTTTGATCTATAGCCCTTTTTTGGAGGCACATGTGGACCACTTGTCGAGAGTGTTGGAGTTATTGGGCGCTAATCATTTTTTTTCAAGGCTTCGAAGTGTTCTTTTGCGTGCACATCTGTTGATTACCTAGGTCATATCATCCAAGATGGGTCTATGGCTGCCGATCCCTCCAAAATTTCTCCTATGGTAGATTGGTCGCCTTCCCAAACGGTGAAGCAACTCTGGGATTTTTTGGGTCTGACAGGTTATTATCGGCGATTTATCCGAGCCTATGCACATATCGCCACGCCACTGACTAATATGCTAAAGAAAGAGGATTTTCACTTGTCTGAGGAGGCATTCACGGCTTTTCAGCGGCTCAAGGAGGTAATGGTCAACGCACCGGTTCTCCGACTTCCCAATTTTGACGACATTTTTGTGGTAAAAACTGATGCCTCCGGTGTGGGTATTGGGGAAGTTCTTATGCAACAAGAACATCCGGTGGCATTTTTTAGCAAGAAGATTGGACCACACAAGGCTGCGGCTTCCACCTATCACAAAGAATTGTACGCCACTGTTGAAGCGGTACACAAATGGCGACAATATTTATTGATAGGGAATTTGTTATTCGCACTAACCAGCGTAGTTTGAAGGAGTTATGAAACAAGTGATTCAGAAACCGGATCAACAATTTTATGTTCGCAAACTACTTGGCTTCCGGTTTCGAATAGAATACAAACCCAGTGCTTCTAATGCAGTGGCAGATGCCTTATCCTGCAAGGATGAAATTTCAGCACCTGGTCAGTTTTTTCTTACCTAGGTGAGACCTATCCCAGACGTACTCCAGCAGATTCGCCAGGAGAACACAACCCAGGCTGATCTTTTACAGCTTCATGCAGCCCACACGGCAGGTTCTCTTCCTGAGCATTATTCGGTCACTGGCGGCATTCTCTATTATAAGCACCGTATTTGTGTAAGCAATACCTCCACACTCCGTCTGACATTGCTGTCCGAATTCCATTCTACCCTTATAGCGGGTCACGCAGGGGAGCTTCGGACATTTCAACGCCTAGCTGCGGTGTTTTTTTGGAGGGGCATGTGTGCAGAAGACCGCCGTTTCGTGGCTGCATGTGTGATTTGCCATACGACTAAATTCTCCACACAACCTTCTTTTGGGCTGTTGCAACCTATTCCGCTGCCTACACTGGTGTGGGACAAGCTTTCAATGGATTTCATAACCGGTCTCCCACCTTCGAGAGGGTCTGCGGCGATCTTAGTCGTGGTTGATCGACTAACGAAATATTCTCATTTTGGACCATTGCTCGCTGATTTCGAAGCTCATCGAGTTGCTATCTTGTTTGTCGATATGGTCATCAAGTTGCACGGGTTTCCCTCCTCTATTATCTCAGACTGTGACTCCATTTTTCTTAGTTGTTTTTGGAAGGAGCTTTTTGCATTGAGTGGGACACAATTGAAGTATAGCACTTCCTATCATCCGCAGACGGATGGTCAGACAGAGGTAATGAATCGCACCTTGGAGCAGTATCTGCACGCTTTTGATCACGAGCGACCCTCACGCTGGACGGTATTGCTTCCTTGGGCTGAGTATGCGATCAACACCTCCTTCCATTCGGGCTTGAAAATGTCTCCATTCCAAGCCTTATATGGTCGACCTCCACCATTTTTGATTCTCTATCATCCCGACGATAACCCATTGCCGGCGGTCAATCACCTTTTGCGGGAATGAGAGGACCTCTTGCGGACTCTACGGAACGATCTTGAGGCAATCTCAGGTCCGGATGAAGAACTTGGCAGACCAGAAACATCGCGAGCTCGAGTTCGATGTTGGTGATTATGTTTTGCTCAAGCTACAACCGTACTGCCAACATTCAATTTTCAAGCATCGCAACCACAAGCTCTCCAAGCGGTATTATGGTCCTTTCAAGGTTTTGGCACGCATTGGTAAGGTCGCTTACCGTTTAGAACTTCCGGATGGCGCAAGGGTACATCCGGTGTTCCATGTCTCGTTACTTAAGCCTTTTCATGGGGATGCCTCTTCTCAACAGTTTCCACCACTCCCTGATGAGCTGGTCCTTGGCGGGGTGTGTTCAATTCCTGTTGCAGTTCATGGTGTAACACCCCACTCCCGTTGGATTCGAACTCGATATCGATGGTGATACCCGAATCCGTGCCCCGCGAGAATGGCGTGTCACATCACTTACCATTTAAAAACTCGGTATACTTTTTTTTTGAATTTAAAACTCT
>JANZXR010000004.1:33834729-33857600 GCA_027575705.1 Erythroxylum echinodendron | reverse complement strand
TTTTTATTAAAGTTATAAACTTAATTTTTGTAAAATTAAATATCTAAATCTAAATTCTTATAAGAATATTCAACGAACTACTACGAAATATAATATTTATGCCCTTATAATTTTTTTTAATCATCCCTCATAAGTTATTTTACACATCAACAACTAATACTAAATCGTTAATTTTACCAAACATCTTTAATAAATATCTGATATTATTCTCTAGTCTAATCAGCTAATATAATTAGCTATCAGCTAACTGCTAATAGAATCAACTAAAAGCTAACGTAATTCGCTATTTACTAAATAAGACCATAGTCAACTTTATTATAAAAGTCGAGTTATTTACAGCTAATTGATTTTAAGCATGCTTCGATTTAAACTAACGTATGCTATGAGGCTAAAAGGTAATAATTGACGACACGTATCCTCAAATCCACAAATACAGACTAGTAATACAAGACAAGATCAGGATTCTAAGTTTCTTATTACAAAGTTATGTTGTTTACTTTAAGATTCTAATTCTTAAATGATCTTTACGACCAACTCGGCTCATTAAAACGACCAAAGAAAGAAGTTTTAGTTACTATGTTTTTTAACCTCATTATCATACGTAACGGCACCTTAGTTACGTATTCCGGATCAAATATAAAAGGGCAAAAAAAGGAGAAATACGGAATGTAATTAATTTCAGTTCTGAAACTTCACACGAGCTTTTCGAAACCGAAATGAGCTCGAATCTATTGTTGTCTTCGCGAGAATCTATCATCGGGATGTGATCTAAGCCTTTCTACAGTTTTCTCAATACATAAGCTCTCTTAATGGATCAGAAAATTCTTATGCTTACGATTAACATCAATAATTGCAGGAGACCTTAACCTTTATATATAGCTTCCATATCGAACTTTCCATCACAAGATCGATAAGAAACAAGTCTACACTAAAAGAGATCTATTTTTTACCTGAACTTCGACCTATTTATTTAGATCATTTATTAGTCCACTTGATTATCTTTATCTGGATTAAATTACTCAACTTAACCGATAATTTATTTAAAAGTCAAAATTACAATTAACAGTTACCCACTTAATAGAAAAATGACAAAAATGTGTCTATAGGGACAAAAATGTCTAACACTCAAATCTCTTATTCCAATTACAGTGTTTCTATCATATTCTATTAAATCTTATCTATATATTTACTTAGATTCCACATAAATGTATGAGTGAGATTAAATAAAACAGGATTAAAACACCGTAATCAAAACAGTCGATTTGATGTGTCAATTTGATGATATTTGTAAGAAGAACCAATATTATTAGGAAGCAGTGATATTAGATTAATAAATATTAACGGTTTAGGTAATTATTAATATTAGTAAAAATATTATTTTTGTAAAATAAAAATTTCTTATGACAAAATGAAGTATTTGATGGAAAAATACAAATTAAGGTACAAGCTGAGTACTCTTGCATGCTCGGTAACGAAACCCCATGGCTGATAGCAAGCCATAGCTCGATTAGAAGAGAAAGTAGCAGTTAAAAAGAAGATACAAACATATCACACATCATATAATCGTGAGATTACGTTCTTATTCTTAGTAACAATTAGGGGATGTTCTGGCTGCTTTCAAGATCTTTCAACTTCGGAAAATCGGTGCATCAGCTCCTTTGAAATGACCCTAAAACCACCAAATATCTCCAACAAATTCTTTTATTGCGCACACATTATTAACAGAGACTGCCATGAATATTCTTAGAAGAAGCTTGGCACAAGAGGGGACGAGCATGTCATCATATTCCACTGAAAGTTGATATCATTTGTGGGGTATGAGAATTTGGCATCTCTTTGAAAAACCGTACTTTGATTATAAGGAATTGGGTTGAATGATTCGAGTTTGTAAAGTGGTTCAATATCGTTCTCGATCCTAAGCTTCTTAAGAGCTTGGAAGCTTTCCTGAGACTGTATTTCAGTTCTGTTGTCACCTTCTGAATCAGACTCAAACTCTCTTGCCATGGACTCTGATTCTTCACACAGAGATGGCAGCCAAAGAGGAGACAAAGTCTTGCTTGGCTTGGGAATTGCAGTTCGGTTTCTACGTTCCTCAACAATCCTCTCCAGGAATCTCCTTTGTGCGTCAATCTTAAGTTTCAGGCTCTTCTGAACCTGGAAATATATCTCAATATGATCAGTATAAAGTTGACCATAAATTACAGAAATATAGATTTAGGTACCTCAAGTTGGTCACTGAGTCGTCTTTGTACTTCCATCTGCATTTGTAATGCCTCATTAAGTTGAGCACCTCTGCAAGAATAATTCTCGAAATAAGGATCTAACTCGATCATTCACTAACCAATGTACATAAGAATCTGAATCTAGAGAACGATCAAAATTTAAAGCACTTACGAAGTTGCACTGAAGTTTGGTAATAATTCTGATATACTTCTCTCAAACCTGCTTCCTGCAGAAAATATAACGTAAAATAAGCTAAAACAAGAGAAAAAGATGAATAAGTCGTTGAATATTATAAGAAAATAATGAAATGTAAAGTAGTTTAGGCTTACTGTTGGGTGTTTCAGGAATAAACTTCGATATCCTGTATTTCTGTTGAGGAATTTTGTGAAAATAACAAAGGATTAGAATCGCCATGATTCCATGAAAACAGGAAAGTAATGTTCTTTGACGGTACCTGCAAGTGGCTTTTAACATGGTAGATCGTCAGACCTGGAATGCCCATAGCCCTCAAAATCCCCTTCGGTTTTGCCCCTGGAAATTTCAATTCGAAGACAATAATCAGTTCCTAGGTTTCCCGATGATCAAAATAGAAACCTGTCCTGATGATCAAAGAACTCACTGTCAGGACCACCAAGTTTGTTGACCGCCTCTTCAAACCGATCATGCAGTTCTTGTGTCCAACGTAAACGCTCTTTACCTGAGCCATCGGAGCGACTGGAAGCCATAATCGTAAAGAAAAAGAGGGTATATCACAAAAATGGCAATGCCTCCAAGCAATGCACGATTCAATGACGATCCTGAAAGGTATTATAAAGAGACGAATCCAAACTGCATAGGGAAAAAGATCACTGTTGAAGGCGATTGTAACAAGGTTATTATTACAAGACCCCACTTGCCAGGTAATGCTTCATATTGTCGGTATAAACCAAAGTTTCTGTAAAGTCCAAAGGTTCTGCAAATTCGATCATCGTAGTCAAGGTTGGAGCTCAAAAGTTAAACACAGTCGGGACAGCTTACAGACAAAATGTTCTCTATCTGTCAATAAGTGGAACTTCCTGTCTACCGACCTAGTAATCATCGACCTTAACCACATTGGTCCAATCCTATTAGTTTGAATCAGGCTTTTGATGTAGCTGATGTTACATTACATAGCTGTCTGATTCAAGATCCAATCAAAGATACTAATACTGTGGTTCAATCTCTGGGACTTTTTAACAATTTAGCCTTCAAAGCCGCCGAACGAGCTCATTTTCTTTTAATATCAGGATTACCCACCAAAAGAACAGTCATATCAGACCCATCCAAGAGTTCCTTAGAGACACAGTGCCATTCTTGAGTGCATCCCGTTTTTTCGTACTGATTACTGATTAGAAAATCATGTTCTTTAAGGTCAGAAGATCACCGTGAGTGCTACTCAAGAATATTGGAAGGCATGAAAACAGATTGTTGCAATTGCCTTCTAAAACATCCTTGTAATTGATCTGATGGTCTCCAACGGTCCCAACTCCTTGTTGGCTCTTCCCAATATGGTAGCTTATCAAGTAGTTCATTTGCAGATTAACCCTCACAAATAGTTAGCAGATTAACCCTCACAAATAGTTATCAGAATCAAGCATCCCGAGAAGGTAAGATCATAAGCAGCCCCAAACTGTTCAAGGGCACGAGTTGGAAATCAGCATCTTGATCTGTAAACTGGGTCATGGAGATTTGTTACGCAGTTTGTAGGTGAAATGAGGCAGACTGTTCATGCTGCGTGCACCTCTCCTCTTCTTCATCCTCAACCATGGACCGCTCGTACGTTCAGTTACGTCAATTCCATTCTTTTCTGTTAGTTAAGGTGCAAACTTTCAGACCGTGAACAGTAACATCAATTCGGCATGATTTATGTGATTATACGGTTTTCATCATATCTGAAAGTACTTAGCATTACTCCTAGAGAGATTGTTTCCACAAATGTGATTATATAGAGGTAACAAATATTTTTGCACAAACTTATAATATATACAATATATTTGCTTTTTCAAAAATAATATTGCTCAAAGTGTAAATAACTGTTATAACAAATAATTTGTATATTTAATGGTTTTAAATATAAATAGATTGTTCATGAAAAATCTTTTTTTCACGACCAACTTAACAGCCCAAGACCAATTTTTTTTAAAAAGTCGAGCCTCGGGCCAAGGCTAGGCCCGACTTGACTCTTATATACAAAAGACACGTTTTGGATTTTTTTTAATTTAAAAAAATAATTAAGCTGAGTCGAGCTAGGACAAGCCGGAGTTAACCCTGTCCTATTGTAATCTCTAAATATGAGAGCTTAACATGAATCCTTAATATATTGTGTACTCAAGAAATAAGTTGTTAAATGTTAAGTTATATTTTAGTAGTTAATGTCAATAAGAGAACA
This sequence comes from Erythroxylum echinodendron, assembly GCA_027575705.1. Taxonomy (NCBI): domain Eukaryota; kingdom Viridiplantae; phylum Streptophyta; class Magnoliopsida; order Malpighiales; family Erythroxylaceae; genus Erythroxylum; species Erythroxylum echinodendron. The sequence continues at coordinate 33,852,970 of JANZXR010000004.1, read as the reverse complement.
ATTAATATATTTAAGTTTCCAATTCATTTATGATAAAGAATAACAACACCCAATAAAAATCTCACTGAAACGTGAAGTCTCCAATAGTATGCAATTTTATCCTTAACTAGTAAAGAGATTTTTTCTAAATGACCGACACGAATGAATAAAAAAGTATATAACCTTTCTTTTCTCTCATTAAACAATGAGAAATAATAAAATTTTCAAGTCAAGTTAACATAATTAATAACTAAAATAACCAATTAATTCATTAGAGTTTCAATTCAAATATGTTTAAAAGTAAACTCCTCTTAGACGCTCTTTAAATAATTGCATTATATGAAAACATACTAAGTAATATTAAGGATCAACCATCCCGGCATGCATTTTGGAACGAATTGATCAAGCTACAGGTCAAAGTTGGGCGAGTCATGAGCCAACTCAACCTGTGACTCAACTGTTACTTGCAAAACGATGTTGTTTTAAAAGTTTTTCTTTATAAAAACAATGACAGATCAGGCCAAGCCACGGGTTGGGTCAAAGGCAGCCTAGCTCTGACCCGGCCCATTAACATCTCTAAGTAATATGAATCCTAACGCTTAATTCTAAAGTGTATTTGCTTTGTGTGAAAAGAGTATGTATATCTTACACAAGTGATCACTTCTGTTATCTGTAAAAAATACAGATGAAGTTTAAATAAGTTCAAATTTTATTATAGAGTTAAGAATTTAAATCATAAATATCCTTTAAAAAAAGTAATCTTAATTTTAAGTGTATCTGTGAATTTTAAAAAATAAATTTAGAGTGACTAATAAATTAAAGATAAATATTAAATATATTTGAACTAATATTTGTACAATATTGTTTGAATAACAGAAGATAAAATGTAAAATAGGTTAATGCAGTAATATATACTTTAAAATGTAAAATATGTTCGTACTGTAACAAATTACTCTTCAATTTATATAAAATCAATAAAAAAGTAATATTTAAAAAACAAATCGATTTGGACAATTTTATAATAAAAACTTTGACTTAATTAATTTTTCAATTCAATTTTTAACTTTTCAATTTAATTTAATTTAATAATTTTTAATAAAAATTGATTAAGTTATTAATTAATCAATTAATTTTTATAAATTAATCCATTTGTATAAATCAAAATAGTTTTTTAATTAAACTTAAAATTTTTAAATTTAATTTTTGACCAATTTTGCAACGATATAATATTAATCGAACTTTTTTAACGTTAAATCCCTTTTCGTTTAACTTTCAATTTGGTTTTTTAAACATTGAAAAAAAGAGATAAGTGTAATTCTGCGTATTTGGACAATGAATCCACAATTGAGCCATACAATTTCCTTTTCAAGATTAAACAAATGCAAGCTTTCAGGTGATTGAAAGACGATAGTCCGAGCTCATCAGGAAAATATGCAGCCATCCAATGACAGAACCTGCTTGAAGATCATTCTTGGTCTAGGAAAAGAATGTCAATACAAATTACATAGGTCCCAAGTGAAAGAAACTGTCATTCTCTCTGATGGAACTAACATACATTTTACAAATGCACTGCTCTATACCATTTATTTCGACTTGTTCGATTAACCATGTTTACAAACTCACTTCATCTACCCTGTGATATTCCAACTGTTGGCATCTTCGGAATGAACAGCGGTTCGTCGGTTCCCCTTGACAGCCATCGGGCTTATTGATCAAAATTGGGGCCTGCTTCCGGCTATATTCCCATCCCCCAGTCACATTATCGAGTTTATAGCATGCTAAGTTCAAATCCTGGAGAAACTTGGAAATCAGGATGGTTATACCAGTTAGGCTTGGCCGGTACTCGTGCAAGCATAACAAGTGGGTTTGACCACATTTTTCAGCGGGGTGTGTCAGCTAGCAGTAGAAGATTCTTTGGATTTCTCCGTAAGAACCTCCTTCTCCGTGTTGTTTGTATCCGCAGTTTGAGCTTGGCTAGTTGATGTTTGACTTGAAGCCTGTGGATCTGTAGCTATCCCCAGAACCACCAAAACAGACCTAAAATGCAGGAAACAAAATAAGAAGTCTTTAGTCATACAGAAGTGGAGACACGTAACTTCCAAAATCAGGTTTCCGTTATCCAGAGAAAAATTCATTTCTCGTGACCTTGGGAGTGAAGATTTAATGTTTGGCTGGCTGGCGTGAGCAACCAAAGGAGCTTTCAGTGCGGGAGTTCTATTCAGTGCATTTTCCAGTTGTGGTGGAGGTAACTGTAAAGGCCAAAAGGATATCAATTGGATAAGAAAGCTTCGTCAAACACGTCATGATAGAGAGAAAAAGGAAGACAAAGACAGAAACAGACTGCCAAAGGTACAAATCTCCCTGTTTGACCCCGACTTCTATATGGAAATCAAACATAAACATTGAATATCCAACAATTCAAGTACAAAACCAAATTCCTGGTAACAAAAGTTTGTTAAGTGAAAACCTTCAGTTTCTAAATATTTCTAAGGAATGCTCCCGGCCTATCATAACAGCATGAACTAAGTAGATGTGTAAAATTCCTGATAAAGCATACCTGAAGTAACACGCCAAATGAACGAGGCATTGTCATTTGTGCACACTTTACAAATCCAACCCACAACTTCGGATACTTCCAGATCTGTGACAGCAGCCTACCAGATCAACTATGAATTGATTGAATCAAATTGAATCCGGATTCAAGTTTAAAAGTATGCAAAATTCACCTGTTTGCTAACTAGACGAGAGAGGATCTCCATTATAAATTCTACCTGAAGCAATAGTAACTTAAAGAGTCAACTGTGGCAGAAAAGCAAACCTTATAATGGAAATTTTATTTGAAAGACCATCTTTTCTTGTTCCATGGAAGTAGATAGCATATCCATTTTACCGCATTAATCATCTCTAACCTATTGCTTTATCATGAATTGAGCAAAGAAACTACTGATTCTTCTAGATGTAAGAAGTTGTTTTTCATTATCAGTTGTAGATTTCCTACCAGTGCAGGAAAAGCACCAATGGCTTGTAATACAGTCCGCATGAATAATAAAGGAAGAGGAATCTGTTCAACCTGTAGGATGGAATCTCGTATAAATGTTAAGTCAGATGTCATTAATGATTAACTGATCTGACAGAAATCTCAGGATAGAACTGACCAATTGATTCAAGACTTTCGCTAGAACTTGTTGAGTGAATATCTGCCGTTGCTCAAAACAAGCATTACATGCATCAGTAACCTGAATGTTCAAAAACAAGTCTCAGTTATGTACTTGTTCAAGTTCATAGAGTTTAACAAATGAAGAAAAGAAGGGTGAGGGCATACTTTTTTCAAAGGAATTCCATCTCTGTCAGGATCAATCCCATGAATAACTATCAACACTTCAGCTGGAGTAAGGACTGGTTGAGACCCCTGCCACAAATTAGCCACTTTGAGTTAAAAATATTAAAAAAAGAAAGAAAGAAAACACTATATAAACTCAGGGCACATTAATTTTGTTCTTCCACATTCTATATGTGAAAATCAACCATTCTGGATGTCTTATCCAACTTGTGTGAACAGTTCATACAATTGCGTGCATACAAGTCCAAACACCAGTCTGCCAAAGCAAGTAGTTAACTAAAAGGAAATAATTAACGCATTAAAGCTAAAATGGTTTCATTGGCCTTCGTTACATTAAAGTTCTTTTTAAAAACCATAAATAAAAAAGAAAAAGATAAATTATAACAATAAATAAGTGAAATCTTGCACAGAAGAACAACAAATAAGGGTCCTCCTACCAACAACTGAAACCAATAATCAAAATAACAATGATAACAACAATAACAACAGCAATAAGTAGAAAAAGGAATAAATCTTCTGTTCACATGTCAAAAACAAGTGATACGAATATTGAACACTACATAATGGCTTCAAATATAAGATCCTCAAGCCACAGCCAGCACTCTGATGTTGAAAAGGAAGAAAGAATACCTGCAGTATGCGTGAAAGTGTGAGTTGGAACTTATCTGGAGGAAGATTCACAAGATGAGGAAAGGTCAGCAAAACCTGGAAAATGTGTTATTCAAACAATTACTAGTTGTAAAACACAAGAACGAGCTGGGTAAAGAAACTGGAATGAACATTGTGCATGAGAAGAAGTTTATTCCCAAATACGAAAAGAAAAGAAGTTCAGGGCAATGATTTAAAAGTACACGTTAAGAAAATATGAAAAATAAAGAAAAAAGATTCACATGACCTAATGCTATCATTGTTAAAATACATAATAAGAGAAGCAACCATAAAAGTTGCTAATTTTAGTTCTACTCAATTTCACAATCCCATGAAGTGCAAGCTACTTTAGAATCACTTTAGTAAATCTGTGTTCCCAGTGAGCTGGCTGGTGGTCCAACTCTGATTGATATATGTGTGGGTATAACAATATGTAGACGAATTGAAACTCGAAACTTCCAAGAAACTACACATTCATGTTGTGTGAAGAGCCAAATAAAGGAGGATACCTCATCTCTTGGGAGGAACGGAAGTACAGGGATTAAAATCTCTACATCCTGCAACAAATAACACATTGTCTTTTGTTGAATACCCTTAATATATCAAAACTTAGAGAAAATAATGTGTTTCCTACCTTCAGTTTTGAATCATATAAATTTTTAATGGTGGATAACAATGCTGGGGAAGGAACTGCCCCGTCTGTCAATGTTTGTAAAACCTGATGTAGAAGCACGAAATTTGAAGAATAGAATCCAGGTCAGAAGAGAGATGATAACAATTTTCATAAGGTTAGAATATCAATTCAGTATTGGTAGAAATCATACTTGCATCAAAAGATTCTCACTTCCATTTGGAGGATCAGAAATTATTTCAAGAAGCTCGGAAGACGAACCCATGGTACGGACTAATATGGGAATGTGGCGATGAACAGCCTGCATCAGAGCACTGCTGATGAAGTTCATAGCAGAAATGAAACATTTCTTTAAGTAAAACCATTATCAGCCAGACCTGCTTAACTGCCTTTGGTGAACTTCTGTAGATAACAAAGATTTGGCGAAAAAGAGAGTGCTTCTGCAAGTTATATAACAAAGCAAACTATAAATGACCTAAACCAAGATCAGAAATAATCAGATTTAAAAATAGAAAAGAAATAGACTAAAGGAAACAAGGTTTGAACTATTACAAACCAGGTTTTAAATTAATGTTAAAGTCAATACCTTTGTGCATAGAGCAAAATACAAGGACAAGCAACGCTGGGCCTCAAACATGGAGATTGATGAAACACTTTCAGTTGTGCATGATTGGTGAGTCTCTGAGATATCTTTACTGATCGCACTAACTGATTGATGATCACTTGACTGCTTATCCAAATTGATATCATGTCAAAATTTGCAACCAGAACACAACTAAGTTATCAACTTGACCAGGCTAAAGGTCAGATAGGAAGGGAGAGAGAGGCCGAAGTGAAGCTCACATCTCCAATACCTTCTGTAATTCATTAATGGAACCTTCAGCACCATTGGCATCTGTAGCATCGCCAGTTGCTACAGAAAGCAACATTTCATTTGCAAACTTCTCTATTTGCTGAGCAATAGAAGAAAGAGGATAAAGCTTGTTTGCTACCTGCAAAATGAACATCAGAATTTCAAAATAGATTACAGATTGCAGTTTATTTGGGACTTCAGCATCAAGTTGAGTGTAGGAACCAGGCGAATTGCCTTCATGCGCACTTCCTCCAAGTGATGAACTGCACTCTTCCCAATGTAAAAGAAAAAAATCAATAAAGGTTGAAACATGAAACACAATAAAATGATCGATTAGAAAACAGAAAAAACCTGCAATGCAATTTTCAAGCAAACTTCTCGCATAGGAGGCCTCAACAAAATCAGGCTCCAGACAGTGCTTAGACCTTGAGTCACTCGATCTCCACTTTGCGCCTCCTCAACTTTATCAGAATTCCCAGGACAACATAAGCACTCCAATAAGTTCCAAACTGACTTTGGCAAATAAGGAGCTTCACCCAGTAATCTACTTAAAGATTTATCAGAAGGTGGAAAAGAATCTCTAAGTGTTTCAGCCTGCATTTACCAGTAATTTACAGTCTTGACAATTAATAAATTATTAAGCAGTCAAAATATACAAAGGAAATGAGCACGAACCACTGCCAGAAAGAATGTTTCATATACAGAAGCAGCATTCGTAGAAGAAAAGAAGTCACGCTCTTCTTCTACCTCACCATAAAACCTGTAGAGGACACGCAAAGTTAACTCGTGTCCCTGAAGTCATCCAGTAATTGGTGTCAGATATAACAGATTTTTAAAAGAGTATAACAAGAATACAACTATAAACACATTCCTCTCCAACAGTTGTCAATTAGGAGTTCTAATCCAAGAAAATTTTAGCAGCATTAGAAACTAAGATGCCCACTGACTCAAAATGAATTCTTCACTAATTCAAGGAATATTAATATGCTTACATGCTGGCAGTCAGATATTTTTACTGCATTAGAAGGCTCTTTCAATAATATTGAAAACATCAATGAGGCCGAGGAAATTAGAATTCCAGAGCAACAATATGTCTCACATCATTTGGCAATCCAAACATCTCAGAAACCAAAATATATGGAAAAGGAACCCCAAATGTAGGGCATATCATGACATTTAGAAATAATCAAGAGCATTTCTGTGTGTGTGAGAGAGAGAGAGAGAGAAAGGAGGGGGCATGCTCACCCCTACACAAAAGATCTAGTATTCACTGAACAACTAAGGAAAATTGAAAAAAGAAAAAGGCTGAATGCTCAGTACCTCATAATTTATATAATCTGATAATATGTGCTCCTGAAGAACTTTCCATGGTTCCAACTCTGAAGGTAACTGCAAATGATATAATATGTTACCTGATATAGTAATAGTATGCTAACTTGTACCGTGACACAAAGTAAACTATCCTGAAAATGCATCCATGTAAAGGTAGAAGTACCTCAACTCCTAGATAAGCAAGCAAAGAAAATCGAACTTTTAAACCTCCAGCAATTGTTACTTGTTTATAGGCCTCAACGATGCGTGCAAAAGTCAAGTTTTGCAATTGATCCTTCTGTTCATCAGCAAGGCTGACAACAGGTGCTGACATCTTAGGAAGGGTAAAGGTAGGTAACACAACAGACGTGGCTGTTGAGGATACCACACTATTGGAATCAATAGCAGCTGCTTTTGCACTAAGTTCCTCCGACTTATCTGCTGATATTGATGGATGTATATCGAATGTTGACCTATCACCCAAACTTGTAACTTGTTCTTGACTGGCGTCATCCACATCAGTAGAAACCATTGAGGAACCACCCAGAGTCTCAGAAAATCCATCATTACGACCAGAAGAGTCTAGACCCGGTATCTCGCTTTCTAAATTTCCAACATCATGGGTATAAGAAGGAATGTCTAAATTGTCCATCTCCATCCTAGATATGTCAAGGTTTGCAGAAACCGGTAATCCATCTGGCAACATTTCACTATCAGCTCCATGACTCATTCCATCATCTACAGCAGCAACATCAGATGGGCTTGATACGTGAAGATCCTCCTCCTCCTTTAGAGGCTGCAATTTTTGTGAGCATTAACATATATTCAGAATAAATCCAAACCCAAAAAGGAAAAACAAGATAATTGAGATTAGCTAAAAGTATTACAAAGCAGGGATAGAATGTTAATCAAATGCACAAAAAAATGTTGAAATTCAGGACAAAGAGTAAAAAGTGTCAAAGCCTTACTGTTTTGAAGTCAGATGCTGACTGGTGAGCATTCAAACGTGAAGCTATAGGGGGGAAAGAAGTAGACAGTGAAAGAACATTAGCAACAAATGAAGGAGGATACTTTGCTTGAGTATCACTACCAAGTATAGTCATGTCAGCTAGTGATTCATCATCTCCTTCAGCTTGAGAACAACTAGAAGGGAGGTTGCGCATATTAGCCATCACAACTTCAGCAAGCAAGTCAGCAGAAATACTTGAAATAAGAATCTCCAAAGAACCAACAGCTTTTTCACCCTGAGCCACTAAGGCTCCAAACATGGCAACCAGTTGTTGTACAGGTCCATTATCATCATCTACTGTATTAGCAGCACGTCCATCGGATGAAATGTCATCCTGAGACACTGTAACATTCCTGCTCGACTCTTTGGTTGATTCCTCCGAGACACTAGGAGTTGGTTTAACACGCTTACCACACAAGTCACTATCTTCAGCCAAATCAAGAGCATCTTTTGACGCTGATCTTTTCCTCCCCTGCTTAATGGGTGTATCAGCAAATGCATTAATCCCCTCTTGACAAATATTAAAGATCTTAGAAAGAAACTTCAAATGCATGTATACAAATATACGTGAGATCCTCATATATGCCCATGAATAAGGGGTGTAAATAACAAGAAAGCAAGTACCTTAGAAACCAGTACATCATGGCTATCCTCATCTAAACTGCCCTTGTCATTGTCATGTAGGCCATCTTCTGCCAACTTTTCTGCTTTCATCTCTCTCAGACAACCAACTAGACGATCCCGCCACTGCAGAATGACAGAGAAAATTACTATTTTGTTTCATAGATACAGAATGATTCTAAAAGCATGCTACTGCAATGCCCTTGCAATTGCTGGATAGGATTACACGAAGAGAACATATCAAAAAGCATAAGGATCATTGAAAGAGCACAACGACAGTGCAAAAGATAATAAAAACCAAGTAATATATCTAATAGTCACATTTTTTTTGAAGTTAAAACCCCCTATTCATTGATCTTTGGCACAATTCTCCTGAGATGGAGACAAATACTGCTACCAAACGCAAGGAAAATCAAACAAAACTATAAATCTTGCATACCGGCTTTGCCCCCGGGTGAGTGCATTTCAAGCAGGTAATGAGAGAATTTCTGAGAGCAAGATGTGCCCCTGATGCATACACCCCTTCAATAGCAGATCTTGGGGGAACCAAACTGAGTAAAACTGGCAAGATACGACCATAATATGCAGGCGTTTTCTTTGCAATTGTAGCAAGACTGGTAAGAAAAAAAGAATGATATTGCAAATTATCCAAGAATCAAGATTTCAGAGCTTCTACAGGATTATAAGAGTTAAACAACAATGAAACTGGTCAAGCAGACTAAATACCCGTACAAGTAAAGAATTATGCTGCTAAACTGTAGTTAGACACCTACCTATTAATAAGCACGATGATTACCAGATTACTCAGAGATTTCACTGCAGGAAATCTAAGCTGATCAAGCAATAATCCCAACGTTTTGCTGGCTTCAATTGACAAATCTCCAACATTTAGTATAGGATGGCCCCCACGAAACCATGATATGTTAAATTGATCAAGCTCCCCTACAAAATAAGGAACAGAGCTAAATAACTAAACATAACCAACGAACTGAGGCACAAGATACCAAATACTGTATCATGCCTCTACAACTCCGTGCCTGTTAAGAAGAAGGTGGCGTTATTTACCTGCATGGGGAGGAGGGTTTGAAGGGCCATTAGGATCGGGTGTGTAAAGAAGAATGACAGCTTCAACAAACTTGAGGGCTAGCATCCTTACACCTCCATTTCCCGGCTTGAGAATTAGGTATGACAATGAAATCAGACTTTGGTGAAAGTTAAACTCAATAGTGAACCGGTATCAAAAATGCAATTACCTGAAAAGCTATACAGTAGATCTGTTCCTTGAACTCTAGCATTGATGACCACGACAACTTAACCAAATCATCCAACTCACTAGTGTAAAGACCCTGGAATATTTCAGGAAACAAATATTGAAGTCTTCTTTATTAATTAGAGGGCCAAATTTTCAAAAAAGGCAAAAGTAAGCATCCATCTAACTGTGTTAACGGCATATAGCAACAGATAAAATAAGTTAAGCCATTTGCAGTGGCTTGATATCAAACAACAATCTTAGGCTATGAATGTCATAAAACAAAGTTAATCCTCGACCAACGAATAAAAAAGAAAGTACCCATCATGGACTTCACCAAAAATAACCTGAATTGCAACTAATTGAAGAATAGACCGGAATAAATTAGTCCCACAAGTTATGGCTTGTCTAGCAACAGCTGGTGTACGATCTTCCAATACGCTCATCAATACGGGAACAATTTCAGGCACAAATTCGCAGGACTTCAATCCAATATCTCCAATTATCCTACACAATTCACGCACGACAAAGATTAAAAAAAGAAAGGAAAAGAAAAGCGGTCAAATCCACAGAAAACACCATCTCGACACTAATTTAGGTTTCTCCTTAGTTTTCTCGTCAGTATATTGCAACAATCAAGAATACGACCGAACTAGGCTTAGCGAACCGTACTCCGCAACAAATTTGCGAACCGGGGAATTTTGATCGGACTGCAACTCAAAGATATGCGGAAGCAACTGGGAGATCGAACCGGCGTCGTCTACCTCCACTAGTCTCTGCTTCAAGACTCGCAATTTCCCGAGCTTGGAAGGTACGTCAATGGCGGATTTCACAGAGTTGACGAGACTCAAGAGCCTCTCTCCCGAGGTCGAATTCGCTACGGCGACCATTTCTTGGAACCAAAAAAAAGAAGAGAAGGAAAAAAAAACCCTAATTTTGTTTTAAAGTCTTTTGATTTGTAAGAGAGGGAAAAAGAAATGATATTTAGATTTTGAATAAGGAAACGGGTTCGGACCGGGTCATGAAGTTCCCGGTGGCAGTCGGGGATTGGGATTAGGGTTCAGATGAACCGATTTCGGAGGTGCGTGACGGCTTGGTAGTTGATTTCACTTGAAGTCACCATTAGGTTAAAGTTGACCGTACGGTACGGACCATGAAAATGTCAAAACGATGTGTTAGGCTTATGTCGGTATTGATAAATGGTAGTTTTTAAAGTACTCTTACGTTTGAATTTACGGGCGAATAATCGTAATAATGAAAAAAGTAAAATGCTATCATAAAAATTAGTAAATAAAAAAAAAGTTACGATAAGAAAGTAATTTTATAATAAAAATTTAATTTTTTATTAATAACTTTATAATTATTTTTAGCTAATAAAAAATAAATCTATTAATATTTTTTATGAAATATTTTATTTATTAAATTTATTTTTTATATTTTTCTTATTTTAACTTAATATTTTATTATTTATATTTTTAAATTTATATGATTAATAATATATATTTAATTATTTATACAATAATTAATTATTTATTAATGATGAAATGAAAAATAAAGAGTGTTAATTGATATTCATTTTTTGTCATTAAAAAAAGCGTATGACTTTTATTTATATATTTTTTTATTTTTACATGAGTTATTAAAAACCGTCTTTTCACCCGTTAACAAAATAGGCAGGCGGAAATGAAAAGCAAAATAATAGCAGAGGGCACAACCGAAAATAGCTAAACAAAAAAGAAACGTTCATACTAAAAGGCAAAATTCAGGATAAGGCGAAGAGAAAACAGACATGGCTATTCAAATGAACCACGACCACTTACACACGTACGTATGGAAACTAATGGAGCCACCCCGCTCTGCCCTCCGAGGAGGAGGAAGATTTCAACTCAAAACGGACCTCGGACGAAGAAATCGAGTCAAAGCAGAATCAGCCGGTGCCCGGCAGCTAATACAGTCGGGCATTGTCAGGCCTATAGTGGCTAAAGATGCTGCCATGGCAATGAGCTCAGATGGCTACAAGCTTCTGGACATCAGACCAAGCTGGGAGCGAGAGAAGGCAAGAGTGGCAGGCTCCTTGCACGTTCCTCTCTTTGTTCAGGACATGGACAACAGTCCCTTAACTCTTCTGAAGAAATGGGTTCATTTTGGTTACATTGGGTTGTGGACTGGTCAGAATTTCACAACGCTGAATCCTGATTTTATCCAGCAAGTAGAGGCAATTGTTCCTGATAAGAAGACCAAGCTGCTTGTGGCTTGTGGGGAAGGGCTAAGGTGAGGAATTTTTTGTTAAAGGCCTGCTGCCTAATATCATCTTACCAGAAGTCTCTGATTCCTTGCAATTCATAAGGTCAATGATTGGAGTTTCCAAGCTGTATAATGGTGGATACAAGAACTTGGGATGGTTGGCAGGAGGGTTCAACCGATCTGTGGACAGCGATTTTCCGGACACTGAAGGCCCCGAAAAGTTGCAGTACGCAACCATAGGGGGTGTTTCCTACTACTTTTTTCAGCTGCTTGTACTCTTACAAGCTGTGGGTAAGAATAGTAATTGATTACCAATTCCATTGTTTCATCAGTTCTTGGCTACTCAGGTGATGTGATTATCCATCATATATAAATTTCAGTTCTAACACATTAGATGCCAAACAACATACTGGAGAAATTATTGAGCCACAAAATAAGTATGAAACAAAGATTGGGAAATAAATCATCAAGGTCTTACATAAAAGTAAAAGAAAAAAAATATTTCCAACATCTGAGTTGTCTTTGTGACATTTTATCATCAGAGATTAATGCGAAAAGAGAACATTATACACTATCGATCAATCCATGATAGTTCATGCTTCGGGGAATGATGCGAACTGCTTCACAAATGATAACTGAATCAAACAGGGCATCCTTGTTCTGCATTTAGGTTCTGAATTCTGAAACAAAACAATCACCATTCTCAAATGATATAAATGTATAAGGGAAACTACTTTGTAGGAAGAGAAGTAGAGGATGAAATATATAAGGAGAGGAGAAGTCAGGCATGGCTTAAGAGTACACGGGAAAACAGAAAAGCTAAATGTATCATTGTAAAGTTAAATGAACTAAAATTGTGATGGGATGAGACCATTCTTAACAACGAAGTAACTAGATATGAACTCGGTTTAGTGATGTAATACCTCCAATTCTTTTTTTCCATGTTTACTTATATATTTTCATTTTCATTTCCGACAAACATAGGACAAAGGAGTATTCTGAACGCAAACATCACGTCTCTTCAATATCAACCACAGTTGGACTCCCTTAAAAGTACAATCCTAAATGCACCGGCCCAAGAGTTCTGTAATACCAAAAAGTAAAACCTTCCGACCCAATTAGGGTTGAGTGGGCTGTTCCTAGTCCAATCGGCCCAAATAAATGAACTCAATTGCAATCAATTATAATTTAATCTGTTTTTGAGTCAAGGTATACATTGGCTAGTTTCTATCTCTACACCCATATACATTGATTTGTTAAGAACACAACAGACAAAAAACATGCATGTAACTTGTACACATCAGTCTTAAAATCAAAATGCTATCCTCAGGGCTCCTTGTTAAGAAGAAGTGCTATCACTTACATCTCAAAAGGTTTTAATAATTTAAACATGCAAAAGAATATTTCAGGGAAAACTTGCATGCATATTTTCTACGATTTGGATTTATAACTTACAAAACGGAACCTCACTACTGGGTCGCTGATGCTGAGTACACGTCTAATAGCTTCAGTAACTGTAACTAAACGAGACTTTGTTCTAGTCTGTAAACCAAACCAAGCAGAACCTCAAGCACAAAGCGAAAGCATACAAAATAATCATCACATGGAAACACCAGTTTTGAACCATGCAAGTCCGTCAATAAGTGCCTTTTAAACAACTATACGAGTGAATTGAAATACTTCGAGAGAGGAAGATTTCCAATGATAATAACCCACCATCATTAACCATACGCTTTGCCACTTCCTGACAAATAGCAACGACAAATATAATAGAACCCACCACAAGCTAAGCGGCAACCGTACAAATAGGTTGCCAAAGTTAAACCCACAACAAAAAAATACTTGGAGAAAGACAAAACGAATCAGAACAAATAAAGTAACAGCTTCCAAATAAAAACAAACAAAGTAACAATATTATTAATCAAGAATGAAGGAAGGAAATTTGAATCTCACCTCCCAAACGACGTCGTAAACCACCAATCGCCCTTACTCCGACCGGTTCGCGAACCTTTCCACCTTCTTGTCATTCAAATTAATCCCCACCATAGCCTCACCAAGCCCACAACTAACGTCAGCCAACACGTTCGGGTCACTATAATGAGTAACCGCCTGCACAATTGCTCTAGCCCTCTTGGCCGGGTCTCCACTCTTAAACACTCCAGACCCAACAAACACTCCGTCACAACCCAACTGCATCATCAACGCAGCGTCCGCGGGGGTCGCCACCCCACCGGCGGCAAACTGCACCACCGGCAGCCTCCCCAACTGCTTCGTCTGCATCACCAAATCATACGGTGCAGCAATCTTCTTCGAGTAAGTAAAGACCTCATCATCGTCCATGTTCCTCAGAAGCCTAATATCTCCCATCACCGACCTCACGTGCCTGACCGCCTCAATCACATTCCCTGTTCCCGCCTCACCTTTTGTTCTAATCATCGCCGCCCCTTCTCGGATACGTCGAAGCGCCTCCCCCAAATTTCGGCAACCGCAGACGAAAGGAATCCGAAAGTTATGTTTGTTGATGTGGTTCTCCTCGTCGGCCGGAGTGAGGACCTCGCTCTCGTCAACATAATCGATACCAATAGCTTCGAGGATCTGCGCCTCCACGAAGTGGCCAATACGAGCCTTGGCCATCACCGGAATGGTTACAGCCTGTTTGATTTCTTTTATAAGCTGAGGATCGCTCATGCGAGCGACGCCGCCTTGAGCTCTGATATCCGCCGGGACTCGCTCCAACGCCATGACAGCACACGCTCCGGCCTCCTCAGCGACACGAGCCTGTTCTGCGTTAACAACATCCATTATAACGCCGCCGCGGAGCATCTGAGCCAGCCCTACCTTGACGGAGAACGGAGATTTCTTGGCCTCCGTTATCGCTCCGTTGCCGTAAACCGCCACAACACCTGTTCCCGCCATTTTTATAGAAAGCAAAAGGATGAAAAATAGTCCTCAGACAGCAACCCCCAGGGAGAGAGAGAAGGAGTTCGTGAGAGAGGTGACGAGAGAAAAAGGCACTGAAGGTGCTGGTTAAGTAGAGAGGTGGCTTGAATGGCTACGAGTGATTCAATGCTGCGAGGTGACGTGGACTCGATGGACTAGACGGTTACTAGATGTCTTTGAATTGATGTGATTGGATCTGACGGTGGCCATTGAGGGTTCAGGGAATTGGCGGTCCGGGTGAGGAGCAGAGGGGGTGAGAGAGGAAGATTGGTGACCAAGCAATTTTCGGTATGCGGAACCTCGGTTTAAGCAATAAAGTAGGTGACGTGGCCAGATACGAGTCGATGTTTGAATCCAAGTTCCCATCCTATGTTAATAAAGTGGGTGACGTGGCCAGATTCGAGTCAATGTTTGATTCCAAGTTCTCATCTTCTATTTAGTAATTTATTATTATTATTCTCAATTAATCAATTCTTACCGTACTTTATTTAATATTATCTATACATTTATATATATTTTACTCAATCTTATTCGTATATTTATACATATTTATATATAAATATATAAATATATAAATAAAATTAAATGACAAAGGATTGAAACATTTTAAGTCAGTCTTTTTTCAATGTTATGTTTTGGTGTGTCACCACACTTTTAACGCATAAATATTTAATACAATCAATAAAAAATATAAGGAATTGGTATAATAAAAAATAATATTTTATTCTATTTTTCACAATCAATAATACAAAAGAATTAAATGACTTCTTATTATATAAGGATAACAAATTTAAAATTGCCTAAATTTTTGGAATTTTTTGAAATTTAATGATAAATTTTAAAATTTTCACAAACTTTTTAAATTTTGTATAAATTAAGTTAAAATGTTATTTTTGCTAATATGGTATATCCATCAAATACCATATGAATATCCATCTATTAACTATAATAACAAAAACAACGTTTTAACCTAATTTGTGCAAATTTAAAAAAATAGTTACTAAATTGAAAATTTTAAAGTTCGGCTTGAGTTAATTGGTTTTGGACTCACGCTTAAATTTATTTTTTTTTAAGTTTTAGGCTTCAAGTCAAGTTTAGACTGCTCACCTGACTTGAAGCTCAAAATTTTAAAGAAAAAAATTTATTCTTTAATTTTGTAAAATTAAAAATATATTAAAAATTTTAGTTTAGGCTCAATTGAACTTTGGGTGGCTTAAACCCAATCGAGCTCAGGCTTGAGCTTGAATTCAAACTAGGAGTCTCGATTTTGATTTAGCTTCTGGTTGAGTCTATGCTTGATTATAAAATTTAAGGTATTATTTGGGCCAGAGTAAGCCTAAACCTTAAAGCCTAACCATGACATTTCAAGATTGACTGGTGCCTAAGAGGTCTCGAGCTTAACTCGACATAATACTAATCTTAAATTTTATTGCCTATTTATTGTGATTTGCTATATATTTTACAAGTCATTGCTCGTTAAATAGGAATGTTAATAAATCGGGTTAAGAACGGGTCGTTCTCAGTTATAACCCAACGGATCGTGGGTGGATAAAACGATGTAATTTTGAAAAAATAAGCGAACAGGCCAGTTGAGCTTACTTGTGGGCCATTCAAGCCGACCATAGTCAACCCATAACTTAATTCAAGCAGATTATAATCGATCTGTAACTCAACTAAATCGAGCCAAAAACACATCGAATTGTTTGTGTCCATTCCTACCGTTAATTGAGTTTATTACTTATTTGTCAGTCAAATTGACTTATTAAGATTGCATTATAAATTAGTTTTTATTATAATAAAATTAAAGCATGTGATTTATTTTTATAAAATAAATAATTTAATGAATTTAAGTAAAAGATAAAACAGTGTACTGACTTTAGACCAAGTCAAACCAAATCATTTTTGCCATTACTAAAAAGCACGTACATGTATAATTATAGCACTAACAGAAAACTTAATACTATGTTTCCTGCACAAAATGTGGGCACAATGCAGGGCAGGGGATAAGGTAACGATGAACGGTGGGGATTAAGGGACGAAAGGCTGCCACCCATTTTCAATCTGAACAAAAACTCTCCTCCCCACAAAATCAAAGTGGAGGCAGAGTGGCAAAGAGATCTCCTTCGTTTTGTCTTTTCTTTCACTTTTTTAATTCATTGATGCACTTAAAAAGGTGTTTTATCGACTTTTTCTTAAGTTATTGAATAAAAGTTATTTTCTTTTACTAGGCATATTAAAAGTTATTGAATAACAGGCTGAGTCGAGTCTGAGCTATTCTCGACTTAGTCCCGAGTTATGGCGGCCTAGTGAGTTGGGATTAGCCGATCTCGAATTACAGGAGGATCGAGTTTTTAAAGGAAAAACTTTAAAATTCGTTTCGAAAAAATTAAGCAGGGCACAAGCCTGGTGACTAGCATGGACTGACCATAGTTGGCTTATAGGCGAACCGTGACCAGCCCGGTCAGATCATAGTCAGCTCGTGGCCTAACTAATTTAGACTGAAAATGGGTCTGATCAAGTCATTATTGCCATCATTATTTTTAACTATTTTAAAAAGTTATTGATGTATTTAATGAAAAATTTATTAGTTAGTTTATTTAACTTAAATAAGCTATTTTTAAAAGTTATATAAGAGGAGCTTTTGAGGTTAGCTGTTTGCTTAATGATAACATTGTTCTCTACTTTATTCTCTATTTTTACTCTGTATATTTTTAAAGTTAGCTTTTTTTATCGTATCGAAATTTGAAATAATATAATAAAACAGTTAATTAAACTTTTTAATTTTTATTTAATTTTATAATATTTGTTTATATTTAAAAATACCATTAATATTAAATTTTTAAACATCAAAAGTCACATTAAATTAATATTTTTAGCATATAATTACTATAGATCGTATATGTGTCATACTATAGTTCTAAATATTTTAATTTATTAAATAATAAAATTCATATGTATTATATGAAAAAATACTAATATGATGTAGCTCGTTGTATCATTTATATTAATAAAGAATTTCACGTTAGATCATCATCATCATCGTCATTTTTTAAATTAAATATCTAAATTCTAAATTTTTATAACAATATTCAACGAAATACTAAGAAATATAATATTTATGTCTTTATAATTTTTTTAAACCACACCGTCATAAGTCATTTTACGAATCAATAATTAATATTAAATAGCTAATTTTATCAATCATCTTTAATAATAGAATCAATCAACCGTTGATAAAATTAACTAACAAAACTAATATAATCTGCTGCTCGCCAAAAAGGGCTAAATACTTGACCTTGTTGTTGTTAAGGACTACTTTTGCACTCTGTTTCGATTAACTGGTTCTTACCTTATACCATTAAATATCATTTGTATATTTATATAAAGTCAACACAAATATGTAGACAACATTAAAT
>JANZXR010000004.1:33813547-33834629 GCA_027575705.1 Erythroxylum echinodendron | reverse complement strand
TGGTTCTTACCTTATACCATTAAATATCATTTGTATATTTATATAAAGTCAACACAAATATGTAGACAACATTAAATGAGACAGGATTAGAATACTTTAACATAAGGATGCTCCAACCCACTTTTACCTTCAAGTTGAGTGTCATTTGGCATTATCTTAATTAAATGGAATATACATATCTAATTTAATTTGATTATATTTAAATTAAAATTAAAATAGTGTTATTTTGATTGAAATAATATATATTTTTTAATTTTCGATTCGTCATCCTGTAAGTCATCAAGTTAAAAAACAATTAAGTCCAACACGAGACATTTAGATTGGCATGCACATGTGAGCAGCCTCTGCCACTTTTTCTATTTTGTTCAAAACCATTGTTCTCTGTAAAGTGGTGGTCACTATCCCACTTAACTTTCTTACAATATCATATGAGTAGATGCTTCAAGCCACTTGTCTCATTAAAAAATTGCAAAGAAAGGATCAGGAAACTGACCTCTCGGTATAATCAGAAGCAAGATAAGAAATTGCTAAGAAAGGGTCAGGAAACTAACCTCTCAGTATATTAATCAGATGCAAGACAGGACCAGGAAACTAACCTCTGAATTCAGGAAGATTTTGAATGGTTACATTGAAACCCTTAATCATGTGATCTAAGCACATGTACTTTGACAATGTATATACTGTATATAGCAGGACATAAGTGGAAGGCCAAAAGTAGAATCAAAAGACAAGGCCGTTCCAATTGGAAGACTAGCCATCTCTTCCCATCCTCATCAATGTTATGTGCTCTAATGATACTCATCTTCAATCCATCTATCCGATTATTCACACATTGTCTCTTGTTGGTTATACTGTGAAAATCTTTCTCACCTTCTTCATGTTCTTATGGCATATAGGGCAGGTACCATCGGCTTCCGCAATCCTGCAGGGGTAAAGTACAATAGTATGATTAAAAAAAAAAAACTTAAAAGATTCAACACTTCATGGTTCATTTCCGTACATGCAAAGCATGTTTCTCTTGCAAATCAATCATTTCTTTACTCTTGCTGTGGCAACATCAATGTTCCCATTAAGAAGTAATGTATATGTAGAGACTGGACAATGTTTTGTGAGGTTAGGGAAGGTCTCATGGGCCAATGAATTTCTAGAGGTAAAAGGGTTTGAGACAGAGTTACCTTGTTCCACAGTCAAAACAGGCCACGCAGTGTCCACATGGAAGGAAAAAACAGTCCCTGGGAGCATCAAAGCAGATTGCACAAAGACGTCTGGTATTATTTCCATTTTCACCATCTCTTGCTGGCTTCCCTTCAAGAGAATTGGTATATAGGAACTCTTCAAGATCCGCTTCATCATTCGAGGCAGAATCATAGGATGAGCCCCAACTTGAGAGATCATCGTCTTTTTGCGAAAGCAACGGTGCTCGTGCCTGTGCCACTTCCCTGAACTGCGCAGCAGCTGTTTCTTCATGCATACTACGGAACTTGTTCAAGAAGTTGAAGGCTGCTAACATGAGCAAAGACAGCCCAACTACACATAGAACGAAAGGTAAGCACATGATACCAAAATGTCTTAAGGGTAGCGTAGGACAGAACAGAAGAACGAGGCATACCAATTCCAACAATATAAGTTGCCCATCTCGGTCCATAGGATAATTTAACATTCCAATCATCACTGGATGAACCCTGGAGAAAGTGTGAAATATGAATTATAAGCTAATTCCTTATAGCAGCATTTGTTGATGATCACAATTGAGTCAGCAACTTTGTGAAACACGGAAACAGGAACTCCAAAAGTGATAATTTTGCTTATTATCTGGACTGATTCTACTTTCTGCAAAAGTGGAGTGCCTATATCACAGAAGAAACATTCAACTAGAAATTTGTAATCTGTAACTATTTTCCCAACTCTATTCCATGGAGTTTCTCTATTCATTCCATATTCATCTTTGAAAAGAGGAAAACATAATTAACTGTCCAGGATGAATAGCAGACCAACCTGTTCGGAACCAGGAGAGGTCAAGACAGCAACATTTCCAGAGGGGAACAATACGTTCAAACTACAATGACCATTAGCGAAAGTACATTTGTAATAAGCTTCCGAAGTATTATATACAAGAGCTCTTAGTTTGATGTTCATTTCCACCTGCACGATATAAAAGTCAATCCTGAGTAAGTAGTGATCATGGTTTTTGAGGAAGAAAGCATTAAAATCTCTCTCATAATTATTAAAAAAAAGTCTATTAAAGTTAGTGTCTGATTTCTCAGGAAGGACTATACACAGTTTTATATTAAAAGTCTTAGTTCAAATTCAACCATTGCATTAAACCTCAACCATTTCATGAAACCCTCAAAAATATTTGCCCCTTCTACTATGAGTTATTAACTAGACTAAATTCCCTTTGGTTACACTGATCACTTTGCGAGGCATTACTCACATTCATAGTAGATTACTATTCCAGCAATGTTTTCTTGTTCAAAGCAATCGTCATTCCATCAAACAGCATATTTCAATAGTTAAACTTGAAGTTGTTGACATAACTTTCATTACTTTCAGAAATTAAGATGGTATTAGCAAACATTTTTTAGGTGTTACAAGGAACAATGGAAGATGGGGACACATTATTCCAGTTTGTATAGAGATTGTTTTCTTTATATGTTCGGTATTTCATTCTTTCACATAAAAGGAACTCAAACATATAAATTATCATCACTTACTGTCACTTGAGAGAAAAAATAAAAAATGCACTGAGTGACAAATTCCCACAGAAGAAAATTATCGAATGAATAGGAATCAGTGAATATTTATCAGACAATTACCTCTACTTCTTCTGAGTTCATGTTACCCACGGCAACATAGTAAACTGAAGATTCCCAGACTTTCTGCTGGATGATACCACTCCCTATGAACAAGTGATTGCCAACATCAGCTAGGACGGCTGTGAATTAAGCATAAATTTTACTCAGCTTCGACCTCACCTTGAACAACATTCCAGGACAATGTCGTGTTTGGATATGTAGGATCCTCGAGCCATTGAGCCAGCCCTTCGTTCCCTGCAATTTCTCAACTTTAGAATTACATGAAACGGTGTCACTGTTGGAAATTCAAAAGTGGAATTGTTCCACATCAAAGGGGAATATAAAGATGAAATGAGCTGTACATAAAGTTAAGGCTTATAATCTATCATTTTAAGGTTTGAATTGAGATATTGTCCCCAGTTGTACACGGGTTAAATTGGATCTAGTCATTTTCTTCAAACACCCTCAAAACCCTTCATTATATTAGAGTTAGGTTGACAAAGTTCTATAAATAAAGTTTTGAGTGTAGTGAATGGTGATTATGCTTCTTCACATTAGCTATAGGTCGAGAGGGAGCAAGTTTGGTGTGGATTGATACACTTGTGAGTAGAAGATGTTGAAAATCCGCAAATGGAGTTGTCAAAGGACACAAAGATGAAGTACTTCTATACACAAAAATTATGACTCATTCCATTGCCTTAAAAATCTTTATTGAGCTAAGGTGTCCCTCATTGTATATGATCTTATTCAGATCTGGTCTAATTTTCCCCCAAAACCCTTCATCCACATGAGAACTAAATAATCATCCCAACTTATGAACTGAAGTAGCAACAAGCTTTGAAAATGTATCCAAAGAAGATGGCTAAAAAGCAGAGAACTAAACAGTATCTACCTTGGGCAACTACTAGGAAGATGGATGAACTGGAGAAAGCTATCTTGTATGAGATGCTTATCTCAGATCCCTCATTCAGGAAATAAATCCACTCCTGGAAGAAGCAAAATGTATGAACTGATATCACAATAAAATAATGTAAAAGCATATCACACTGAAGAATTCAGAGAGATTGAGAATTGCCTTGTGAGAATCAGGTTGAGCAGAGACACTGTAATTTTTTGACCAGTTTTTCACAACGTCAAGAGGTGGAGAATCATAGAACCCGTAAAGCTTCAGACCTGGATTTACATCATCCAACTGACTCACCTAAACAAAGAAAAGCTTAATCAAAGAATTCTAAACCATAAGAACACCAAAAGGATTCACCAAAAAAATGCAGAACAACTGGACTATGATCCTACCTTTATAGACTGAACAAACCAAGGATTAGGTTGAATAAAAACTGAACTATCCGGTCCGAGGTTCAAAGAAGAAGGACCATAGACTCCCAAGATCAGAGTTAGTGACACTGGAAAAAAGATTCAAGTTCACTTAATAAAAATGAATAATCCGAAAAAATTCAGATAGAATTAGCAGCAAGATTCATACCAAAGAACCAAAAGGTTAGCACGATAATGACGCAAGACCACGTGTCGTCCCTCACAATCCCGTCATCAATAAGTAAAAAGCCTCCCCGAAAAGGAATCCCTACTTGTTGCTGCTCTAGCTCTGGTTGTACAAATTGATGTTCGTATTCTTGCTCCCCACTGCGACTGCGATCCCTATTGAGACCATTTTGTCCTTCTTCTCCTCCTCGAACCCTCGAAGAAGATGAAGAAGACGCACCAGAAGACTCTCTATCGATCGAAGAAGGAGTAGAAGAAGAAATAAGTGGAGTTTCTTCAGGTGACGACATTCTATAACAATGGTGGAGAGAAGAAATGGTTAGAAATTTTGGGATTGAATTGAAAAACCCTAAACTTAACAGTAGGTGGGTAATTTAAAAGTTCCAACCTTGTGAAGACTCCATGGGAGCTGGATGGTGTATAACTGAAACGCACCCACCAGTCTTCATTTCTTCTTGGGGAATGTTAGGTATGACCGTTGGAAGCTGCACAGTTTGGACCAAGGCAGGGTGAGCTGTAGATTTGTACTTAATCGACGTGGGCCGGATGACAAATCGGTAGGGCTCAGCCCGACTTGAGCTGCAAATTTGAACTAATTAAATTTTAAATTAAGCTCAAGTTTGAAAGAATATATTTAAGTTTGGTTTCGAAAAACAGCAGTGATTGATAACCTGCTAAAATAATAAGTACTTATGTATTTGAGATTGTTATTTTGGTAACTGCTAAAATGTGAAAATAAGTATTTGACAAGTACGGATGCAGTTGCGTTTGTAGTTGCTGAAAAGAGATAAAATGACTAAAAAATTCATTGATTTAATAAACTATTAATTGTTGTATAAATAATTAAAAATATATTATTATTCATATAAATTTAAAATTATAAATAATAAACTATTAAATTAAAATAATAAAAATATAAATAAAATAAATTTAGTAAATAAAATATTTCATTAAAATATATTATTAGTCATACAAATTTAAAATTATAAATAATAAAATATTACATTAAAATAAGAAATTGTAAATAAAATAAATTTCATAAATAAAATATTTCATAAAAATATATTATTAGTCATATAAATTTAAATCATAAATAAGAAAATATTAAATTAAAATAATAAAATAAATTTAATAAAATAAATATTCTATAAAAAAATATATTCTTAATCATATAAATAAAATCAACTAAGAAGACGATACATTATAGTTGCTTTCTATTAGTTGAGGATATAATGGAAAATAATAATTTTCGTAAGGTTATTAATGGAAAGTAGAATTTCTACCGCAGAAACACTTTCTTACGGTAACCTTCTTTCAGTCTACTTATCGATTTCTGCAGTGGTACCGCACTTTCTTCAAGTTTCGATTGTTCGCCCATAGATCCAAATATGTAACTGCATTTGAAAATTACGGTAGTTAAATACTTATCCCAACGCATTGCAGATCAAAATACAACCTTAATTTGTCTTGAGTCGATTTGAATAAAGATATTCGACCAGGCCCAAATAAAAACTTGATTTTTTTATTTTCAAAATTTCCCCTAATTACTTAAAATTTGAATTTTTTAAATAAAATCATATACATTTTTTTTCCATTTTTCTTTCGCGTGAGTGTATGGGAATAACTTTTATGTCAGTTAAAGGTAAGACTGGCGTAATTTAAAACTTTTCTAAACCTTAATTTTCAACAAAACTTTTACTGTATTGTTGTTGTTAACTTAATTATAAACTTGTTATTTTCTCTTGATTACTATTTCATGTACAGCTCTTAAGAGGTGGAGTATCTGGTTGGCCTGATTTGCATACTATTGCATTATTGTGAAAGTTTACCCAATGCATATCCAAAGGATAGCAGCTGCGGGTTTTGTCGTTTCTAAAAAATATAAATTTATATACTTTTATAAATTAGTATACACCACTAAAAATTATTATTATATAGTCATTTTAATACTCAAATTTTCTTAATTTCAAAATAATTAAAAAATTCATTTTGTTAAAGCATTTTCCATTAAATAATACATGTGATGGTTTATATTTAAAAATCTACTTTGAAAAATAGGTTTCAATAATTTAATTTTCATTAAAAACTACTAAATATAATTATTTATAATTTATAAAGCCTCACTTATTTACAAATTGACAAAATTAAAACCATTTAATTTAAAAGCCGAAACAGCGTCGTACCTTAAACAAATCCCGCTTTTTTTCTGGTTCTTAATTTGCCTGTAGGATAGTTGGTCACTGGGCTCAAGCCTAATTTACAATAAAGCCTCGAACTCTTAACTCACACTGTGAGAATATAATCAAGAACTAAACAGTAATTTCACTCTTCCACGCGCCTTTTCCACTCGCCGGAGCCGAGACAGCATCAGGAGTTACTAGATCTATCCGTTTTCGAAATTTTTCCTAATCCACAACCCTAATTGCGTCAATTCATTTGATCGGTTTCGCCTTCCGATCGAGGGCTTCGAGGCAGCAATGGGTGATTTCAATCTCGCTCTTGTAATCGTAGCCATAGTCGTGTGTGTGATCGTCTTCATCTTCAATGTATACATTCTCGTCAATTACCAGCATCCGGACGACAAGAACCAGGCGTATTTCCCGAAATTCGTCGTCGTTTTTGGCCTCACCATTGCCGCCATCTCCATCTTGATGTTACCAGCTGACGTGGCCAACCGTCAAGCGTGTCGTCACGCAATATACAATGGCGCCTGCAATTTGACATTGCCAATGAAGGATCTGTGGATCGCAGTCTATATCATAGACGCTGTGCTTGTGTTCTTTATCATTCCTTTCGCTATGTTCTACTACGAAGGCGACCAGGATAAGTCAGTTTTCCTTAGGGTTTAGATTGCGGAATTTCATCTTGATTTGATTGCCAATTTTGTTAACACTTGTGTGTCATTCTCTTTCAGGAGTGTAGCTAAAAGGGTTAAAAGTGCACTTTTGTGGGTTATAACTACTGCAATTGTTTGTGCTCTTGTTATCGGAATCTTATACGGTAAGACATTTTAGCGCTTTTCGGTATTGTTACTCTCTGAATGAAATCTGATGTTTAAATTGAGGTATTTGAGCTTTTTAATGTGTAAATATTTATGTTTGAGGACATGAACTTTAGAGTTTAGTTTTTGAATGGCAATTAAGTTTAGGGTATTGCATTGAATGGAAAAAAGATGACGATTTTTTTTCTTGTGTTTGTCAAAGTATACGGCTTTGCATTGATTGGTTGCGATTGTATTCATTTTTTGCTTCTTCATGGTTTATCAGGGCTGGTGGGAAAAGTGGATATCACCGTTAAGCATCTCTCTTCAACCACAGCTAACTTTCCAAGTAGTTTTCAACTCTCTAACAGTCAACCTTGTATTGGGAATGGCGCCCGGCAGGTTGTACTTTGATTTCATATGTTGGGAAATATAGGCATTATCGTTGTCACAGAATATCCCTTTTCTGTTTTTCTATATCAGATCAGGAGCCTTCAAATTTGTTACCTCCCACCATAACGCTGCTCTTTTATTTTGTTACAGTGCTCTGCATTTCTTACAAGTGCTTCCTCAGAGAAAAAATGGACTATGCGCACCACTTTTCCAGAATATGTAGTTGCTCTTGCAACAATTGTCGGATCTGTACTTTTTGCGGTACAAATTTGCTTGCAAAGATTAGCTTATTTCTTTTTCTGGTTGTTGATATTTTATTCTCCTAAACTGGGAGTGAAATTTAAAAGTCATTACTTCAGTGTTTTACAAATTTATCATCAAAGATCAATTGTTTGCAAATAGTAATTTATTAAGCAGAAATGGTGTAAATATGTGATACTGAGGAAAATAAAAAAATTAGTAGCAAGAATGCTTGTGTCATATGAGTCTGAGTTCTTACTGATAAGTACTGTCGGATAGTATTTAATGAAGAGTTGTTTTCATAAAGCATTAACTAATTCTGCTTATCTCTATGATTTTCAGATTTTTGGTGGTGTTGGCATTGCTTCTTTACCATTGGGACTCATCTTTTCTTTCATCAGGCGTCCAAAGGCTGTTATAACTCGCTCACAGTACATTAAGGTGGGTGTCTTCCCCATAGATGTCTGTGTCAGTTTCAGTTTCTATACTTTAGTAGATTCAGGATTGCTAGTAAGGTCTGATCCTCTGTATCACCTTGTAGGAAGCAACTGAACTTGGTAAAAAAGCAAGAGAATTGAAAAAAGCAGCCGATGCACTCCATCAAGAAGAAAGAAGTGGGTCCAAGGGTAGAAAGTGGCGTAAAAATGTTAAGTCAGTAGAAAAGGTATCAATCATGTATGTCCTTACAAGTGCTTGACTACCTCGTCCCTGTTGCTCAAGCTAAAACTATTTTAGTGCTAAATCAAACTTGAGTTCTTTGGCAATTGGAAATTTGCTTTTGTCTTATATTACTTTTAAATTGGTAACTTGAGATAGTTCTTCAGTACTCTTATTGATCAATGTGACTTTAGGATCAAACTATTTTTTTGCCTGAACTTATGTATAAGTGTTTTACTTTTCTTGTCTATTATGAAGCCTAGATAACTTGGTTGATAATGGATGAAATTGGATATATATGAAAGTTTGCGATTGTCAGTTAACTTAATGTACAATAAACTTGTAGGAGTTGCTTCAGTTGGAGGAAGATGTCAAGCTGTTAGAAGAGGTGTACCCTCAAGGAGAGAAGGTTATCTATTACTTGCTTGTGAATACTTTTAGCAGTTATAATTTGAGCATTGCCCTAAGTTGACCTTTAACATCCATGGTTGTATTCTTTTTAGGCCGAGACATCTTGGGCGTTGACTGTTCTTGGATACTTGGCAAAACTTGTGCTAGGAATTTTAGGGTAAGTGCTGGCACATGGCAAAATGATCATGTGTAACTGCTGTATATTTTTTTTAGTATCACTTGTTTGGAAATTTTCTAATTGCCATGCACCTAATGAAGCTTACGATAGGAGATTTACAATATCCCTTTAAAATAGGAGATCTTACCTTAGGAGTCTATTTAAATAGTTAGTATCATAACTAGTTGTTCTATTCTTGTTAGAAGTCTTATCCTAAATAAATTAGTAGGTCTATTTTGTTAGAAGCCTTTATCCTAAATAAACTGATGTGACCAGCATCTATATAAGGCTACGTTATTTATGAATAAAGTATCAGACAAATTATCAGAGAAATATTGCTTGGAGGAAGAGACCTTGTCACGGACAGGTTGCCCTCTTGCGTAGAAACATAGGGTCTTCTAAAAAAGGGAAGAACTCCAACAAGGGAAATCAGGAGGATTCCCTAGTGGATCGTCACATGATTAGATCCTACGCCCGGGACCATACCAGTTTATTGTGGCAATGATCTATATAATGGAGAATGAGTAGAAAGTTTTTTGAACACAGAAAGCCATGGAGGAAAAGAAGGAAATTTTTATCAATTGATGGTTGAAGAACAACCGAAATTGGATAATTGAAGCATACTTGTTACATATGTTTAACTTATACTTAGTTGGCTAAGTGTTGAGACTCTGATTACCAAACAAGTTTTTCTATGACATTTCTTTGCTGATATGTAGGTTGATTGTTTCAATTGCTTGGATCGCTCACATTATCATATATCTATTGGTTGATCCACCTCTTTCCCCTTTCTTGAATGAAGTTTTCATCAAGTTGGATGATGTTTGGGGTAACTTTCTGACATTTTTCACTTTTTTATAATCACTTTCACTCTCTATGCAACATTCTACTTCCCAATTCTATTTTTGAGATATATTTTGTCACTTCTTCAGGTCTTCTGGGTACTGCAGCATTTGCATTCTTTTGCTTCTACCTCTTGCTGGCAGTGGTAGCTGGCGCAATGATGCTGGGTCTCAGATTAGTCTTTATCACCATACATCCCATGAAGTAATAGTCGTCTGCAGTCCTCGGGCGTGTGTTTAAACTTCTCCAAATAATAGCTTGGGATAATAGCTAATGAATTGTTTGAAATGTTGCACAGGTGGGGTGGCACTCTGATGAACTCATTCCTCTTTAATGTTGGACTTATTTTACTTTGCTCCATTAGGTAAGAATCTTTGCCCTGAAATATTCTTTCTTCCCCATTTTTCAGCATGTGTTACTGATTTGAGATATAATCCAAACCAGCAAGTATTTCTGATGTTATCATCAAGAAGTGATTGAAAGACTTGAACCTCTCAGATGACAGTTCAATTGCCTGTTCTGCAGCATCTTTGTAATAACAGCCATCATAACCTTTTTCTTTTTTGCAAATTCAGTGTGATACAGTTTTGCGCCACAGCATTTGGCTACTATGCCCAAGCAACTGCAGCTCAGGAAATTTTTGGCCACACATTGCAGTCTCTTCGAGGAATTAAATATTTGTACAAGTGAGTCGCAGATCTAGATAATTTATTCTATCAACTATCCTTGTTAGTCTTGCAAACTTGTTAAATCTCATTTTATTGGACATTACTTGCTCTGTTACAGGTATAACGTGTTCCAGATTGCATTTGTTGTTCTAGCGGGTTTGACTTTTGTGTTTTATGCTGCCTTTGTAAGTTTTGAAATGTATTTCTTTTGGTGATTATCACTATCTAAATCATTGATTACACTGTGGATTGAAAACTTGCTAACTGCATTGAGAATTATCAGGGATGGAGAAGGAAAAAACCAACAGGCAGGTTCCAACTTTCCAGCTAGCCACGTTCTTATTGAAAAAGAGCATGCACCTGCCTGGAGCCTTGATATTTTCAGTTCTACTGCCTCTTCAGAGCAATTTTCTTGTTTGGATGTCAGTTGCCTAGCTTTTTTAAAGTTTCAAAGGCTTAGACAGGAAGGCAGACATAATCTAAGCACATTTAGTGATGCTATAAGAAGTGGAAATGTAATGGTGAGTGCTGCTGCTGCTGCTATTTGCTCATGATTCCTCCCCTTTGTATGTATTATTCTTTAATTGTCTAATTTCATAGAGTGGCTTTTGAGAATGTATGAGTTATATTTCAGTGCATGGGAATGGTTTTGTAGATCGTATTTTGGTGTAATATAATGAAGGAGAGAACAAAGATTCGTCCTGAGTCAATTTGATTCATTCTGATACGTGCGATATGCTTTGGGTCAAATTCTGGTTTACATTTTCTTATGTTCCGGATTGGAGCTTTACAATATAATTTTCTAGTTGGGAACTTACTCACTATTAGATATAGTAGGCTGTTTCTTACAACAGCCTAATTGGGCGTGTGATCTCTAGTAGCATATTGAAAAAAGGTCTGCAGAAAACATTTTCCAATGTCTTGTCGGTTATTGTCGTGCTTGTTTTCCTCCATTTGGGTTCTTTTCTTTCCCTTTCATCTTTTTTCTTTTCCTGTTCATCTTTGGATGCATTTGGATAGAAGTTCTATAGTTGGGAGGATAGGCAAATGTTTTATGTATCATTGCATACTCACTATGACATGTAATCCACTCGGTTTTTTGCTCCTAGGAAGGAATTGGTTGTTATATAATGAAAAAGTTGCTACTAGAATCATAGAATGTAGGCATTGTTCATGTGTCACTTTCTAGCATCAACAAACAGTTAACCAAAATATTAGATGAATTGATGTAACATTTTCTTATTAGACTTGTAATACACAAATCTTTCTGCCGATTGAAAACTCATATACATGTTTATTCAGTGTTTTTGCTCAGATTTTATACTTGAGGTACGAATTCTTCAACTCTTTCCATCAATTGGATGCTTAAATTTTAAATGGCGAATGAATCAATGCCCCAAGATTTTGGAAGACTTTTCCTGTTCTGGATAAAACTGGTGTTATTACAGGCTGTATTACAAGTGTACAGATAATTTAGTAAGTCCTGCAAGTCTACAAGTCTGGTACGTACCCTTTGGTGGACACTTGAATTAGGGATGACAATAAGTTAGGTGCTGGTTTGTAAGCTTGAAAGAAATTTGATAAATCCAAATTCGAGTTAAATTGGATGTGGATCAGCAAGTACTAGTTCGAGTTCGAGTTCGAGTTTGAGCTTGTTTAGACATTGGACATGCCCAAAAGGTTTAAATAAGTTTATTGGGTTAAGTTTGGACTTCTTGGCTCAAAGAACTTTGATCCGTTAAAAGTGCACAAGTCTATTAAAAATGCATGCATGTGATAATTAGGGGTGATTGTACATGTGAAACTTTTTAGAGTTGAATATCTCTGTGTTTGAAGCCTAATCACAATGTGATTTTTTAATTTTAATAGAATTAAATTTGATTTATTATATTCAAGTCGGACTTATTTATTATCTTAAAATATATTTAGGATTATCGATAAACTCTTTAAGATCAATCAAGAAGTGAAAGCTCGTTTTTTTTTTAATTTTGGTATTAAAGAAAAGAGGGCATATTTTGAATCAAGTACATTCATTACTTATTTATTCAATAGTATACTTCCTACCCTTTTATTTTTGGATGATTACATAATAAACAATGTAATGAGGAGCAAAACAAGCCAAACTTCAAAAATAATGCACCACAAAGAAAGAGACCATGTTCTCGAACAGTTCCTGGGACTTGGGAGCAGCCATTGGCATTCTTGTTTTGTTTAAGGTTCTGGTTTGTATCAGTCAACTTCTATGTCTCTGCTAAAAACACTGTCCGAGATGTTCACTCTCTTCCCTTCATGGTTAACTGGATCATATGGTGAATCATCTGAGAATTCAGTAGGCATTGACTTCCAATACAGACTTGGCTTCCAATCACTCTCTTTGATGATCTTCATGATCTCCTTCACTACTATCTTGCTTCCTTCTGCTGAAAAATGGACTCCATCTCTGCAAATGGAAGTGATTTGAGTTCACTTGACCAAGTTCTGATCGAAATTGGAACAAGTCTCTAGTGTTTTTTCAGTTTTTGAGTAGATGAACTTACGTGAAACACACATCTTTCCAGTTCTCCTCCTGCTGCATTACTGTCCAGAGATCGATGGCCTTCACCTTCATCTCTTTAGCTACCTCTAAACAAGCTTGGGAGTATAATCTCAAGCTCTCATTTGTTCTAACCTCATCAAACTCACTACTGCATTGAAAGAAATCACGATGAAAAATTAAGATTAAAGATAAGACACTTTCTTGTAGTTTAAGTAACATTGTAAAAAAATTCAATTTTGTAGAAAAAAAAGTTTTTGATTAACATTACTAATTTCACGTGAACTAATCAAATATTACTGATACGATGACTTGATCCAGTTCTTAAATTTGACTCAAATTATTAAAATCCGGCTCAAATTTAACTTATTGATTTATATAAGATTTAATTGATTTGAGTCAAATTTAAACTAAATTGGTTTGGTATGTTAGTGACATTTAATTAGACTGTTCGTATATTTTTTTAGAGAAAATCTTTTTCTTAAATTGTTGTTAAAAAATAAAACGAAACGCATGTGATATAAACATAACACGTGAATTAATGAAATACTACTGATAGAATGACACAATTCAGCACTTAAATTAGATTCAAACTATTTAACCCTGCCTCAAACTTAAGTTATTGGTTTGAGTTAGATTTAATTGGTTCGAATCAAGTTTAAGTTGAATTGTCACCATCATTTTGATTGAAATGTTCATACCATATATTTTCTCATTATATTTTACTGAAATTCTATGATAAGCAATTTTTAAAAAATAGAAAACTAAAAATATTTACAATTTTAAAAGATTGTTTTTGAAACGGAGAAACCCTCATATGCTATCCTTTTGATGTGCACTAGGTAAACCTCCTAATTGACGTAATAGCCTGCAAATTATGTCAATCGGGTATTCCGTATTATACAAGCCCTGTATGACAGGTTTGATCGAGAGAGCATAAGTAGGGAATTTTAACACATAACTTTTTAGTCCCATGCTCCTCACTCTACCAACTCGACCACCCCTAAGGGCATAATTTTAAAAGACGTTTTCAATTAAAGCACAAACTAATACTGTTTCTTTCACTCAAAAATAAAAATAAAAAAAGGAAGACAATAACTCAAAGGTACTTCAGAAACTGGAGAATAACATTCAAAACAATCACTTACATAGATTTACGCATCTGTTCCTCATTGATAGGTGGTGCACTGAGAAAGATAATCCGAATATTCTCCGAGAGGCTCTGAAATCGTAAAGTGTTATTAATTACACATCAACAACAACAGCAATAACAACTTAGTAAATGTTCTGCTGAAATGCGGTGTTTAGGATGTCCCAAACCATAATTTTCAGGGAATGTATGTTCCTGTCAAACTCAACAACTAGCAGAAGTGATGAAAAATAACATAAAGAAACCATGAAAGCAACCTTGAGATGTTTAGCAATCTTCCTCATGTTTTCAGAGTATTCATTGAGTGGTACATGAGGTCCAAACCCAGTTGGGTGAGGGTGGGTTGAGTCATTTCCACCAAAGTAGACGATAACAAGAGAAGGTTGAATTGGGGCATCCTGGAAATGGAATACAAAGTAACGCATGATCAGAAATTGCCTGCAAATGGTCAATTACATGGGATCCAGGTAAAAGTTTTGTATAATCTATTGTCGTGTTATTAAGTATTTTGATTTAAGTTCTCAGCTTTTTAAGAGATAAAATATAATAACTCAATGCATCGTACGTCTTATCATAGGCCTTGTTCTTATTCCTTTTCTGGGGAGTGATACAAAAAGAGAGTTCCCATAATGAAACTAAGATCACAATATCAACAAAACAAAAACCAATCCAAATATCTATGATTCAAGTATTCATCAAAGAAACACTTTGAGTTACTTAACAGCCTTGCAAATGCTGTCTTACGAGTATATACTGACTAAATTTTTCAATGCAAATAAGTGACAACAATGACACTAATAAGAGTCTTCCTGGAATATAAGAATTAAATCTTTTGCTTCGATTACGATGTTTTTATCATATTTTATTAAATCTTATCCACACATTTACGTGAACTCCACATAAATATATGGATGAAATCTAATAGAACAGAGTTAGATCAGAATAATTGGAACAAAGGATTTGATAGGTGAAATATAGAGTTAGGAGCTTTAATGCACATAAGTTCGAGAGATAAATCAGTCATGACTCAAAAAAGGAACTTTTTAATGAAAATCAACTTGATTTAAAGGGAAAATTGAGTGTCTTACCTTTGGAAAGATCTGATCTATAACCTGAAGTGCACGAGCTGAATTCCAACCTAAATATCCTCTCAAGAATACATCTGCCTGTACCCATGGTAATAAGAGACAATCATGGAGTCAACAATATCTGAAAGACACAGTAACATAAAGTGGGAAATCATTGTTACTGTGACATATTTCTAATACCATAAACAAGCAAACCCAGAATCAGAAATCCACTCTCTTATCTCTTGACACTCTCAAACTCACTGGGATCTTTAACATCACACTGAACAAAAACCAAGTTGAACAGAATAAAAAACGACTATAAAGTAAAGTGAATTACATATTTATATGTGTGTGTATATAATTTTAGTTGAAAAATAATGTCTAGTTATATATGAATTCACTTGAACCTGATCTGATTTTTCTCTAAAACCCATCACATATGACATACTTCTAATGCCATAAACAAGCAAAACCCAGAATCAGAAATGGACTCTCTTATCAATAGAAACTCTCAAATTCACTCAGATCTTTGATGTCACATTGAAAAAAAGATTAAAAAAAAAGATCAGAAGAAGAAAGGTGTAAAGAAGCATGAAGAGTTGGACCTTTCGAGAGTAGATTTCTGAAAGCATAGCACCCCAGCCATCGTGACTATAACTGAACTGGACAATGGAGGATCCAAAGAGAACGAATTGTGGTCTTACAGGACCAACCATTGTTGCCTCCTGCTTTGTTTCGTGACGAGTTTGGATTGCTCCCAAGTCACAACCTCTCGCTCTATCTCTCTTTTTGCAGTTGCGTACACCAAAGTATTTATAGTAGCTGAGGCTGCTACGTTGTGTTCAGTTGGAGAACCTAGTCCTTTGTCTTCTGTTATCTTGGTAGGTAGTAACTAGCGCATTATCATCTGAACACAATCACGTTCCAGACTCCAAATCACATTTTTTTAAAGAAAACAAACTACTTTGTCCACATTTGGTGATATATTAAAAATAAAATCCAGCCTGGACATGAAATGCATGGTCAAGAACGAATCAGTAATCACAATCTTTTAATATGACTTCAACTACTACTACTACTTATATTTATTTTTATTATTATTATAATTATTATTATTATTATTAATGTTTTTTTTACGAATAAAGGAACCCGTAATTGTTATCTTTTGAACGCGCACCGGATAAACTTTCAGATTGATGCAATAATTTACAAATTACTTCAATCGGGTATTCCGTACTAAATAAGCCCTGTACAACAGGCTCGATAGAGATAATATAAATAGAGAGTTTTTCAATATAATGTCAAAATTTTTAAAATTTTTACTTTAAAGATTAAATTTTTAAATTTTATATAAGTCGAGTCAACATGTTATTTTTGTTGATGTGGTTACTGGATGGATGTGCCATGTGACATTTGGTGGACACATCATATTAATAAAAAGTCCAATATTTTAAAAATTAAATCGGAAGTTAAATTGGTTAGATAAAAAATTTAAGATTTAAAAAATTTAATCCAATAAAATTGAAAATTTTGAAATAAGATCGAGGGAGATTACTCTTAGTTTAAAATTTAATTAAAAAGAAAGGTTGTTAAATAGAAATTAATTAGTTATTTTATTTGTAAAATTGATTAATTTACAAAAATTGACCGATTAATTAATAAATTAATTAATTTTTAATAACAAAGATTATTAAAATAATTCGAACCAAAAAGTTAATTAATTTAAAATTTTCACGATTGAATCATCGCTAAAATAAAATTTTTTAAAATTCATTATTAAATTAAAAATTAGATATTGCCTAATTTGTTATCCCTTCATCGTCATCTTCTTCTTAGTATTAGCTACACTACTAGTAGAAGATCCCACGGAAAAGAAGTTATGATAAGAAATGCACCTCCATTCTTTACAGGAATTTGGTATCCTTTTCTGGTTATAATGTTCTTATTATGTTTTATTAAATCTTATCCACACATTTATGTGAATCTCATATAAATATATAAATGATATTTAATAAAACAGGATTGAAACACCATAATTGAAATACAAGAACCTACATAAATATATAAATAAGATTTAATAAAATATAATTGGAACACTATAATTAGAACAAAAGATTCGATGTGTCTTTCACGACTTCAACTATGACAACTACAGCTATGCAAGTACCACCAAACTTACGTGTTATTACTGATCTTCTGCCAACCACGATTCCATTCTTAGATTCAAATAGGAATCACATTTTATTTCGCCGGAGTATACCTATGGCTGATCTGTCACTATGTAACGGTTCTTGCCGTTTTCTTTCCCTTGTATTCAAAAAAGATTATTATCTCAAATCTCAATCACTTTTAACGAAGAGGACTGGTTGAGTTCTTGAAATGCTATTTTCTTCTTTCCGAAAGAGTCAAAACAATACTACTGCAGGAGGACAGACACGACAAAAACCTTCCGGTTCGATAGTATTTAGGTTGCAGAGTCAAGTACACACTAGATTCATCGTTCATGTGGAAGTAACCGATTCATACTCAAACTTCTCGTTTGCTGAGACCAAATCAAGAAGTTGAAAGAGAGACATGTTATTGTACCTTCCTGTTTGATAGTATTTGGGCTGCAGAGTCAAGTACAAACTCGATTCATCGTTCATGTGGAAGTTACCGATTCATACTCAACTTCTCTTGGTGAGATCAAATCAAGAAGTTGAAAGTGAGACATGTTCTTGTGACTGTTTTTGGTTACTTGGTTGCAACCAAAACATAAATAAAAATAAGGGCTACGTTAAACTTAAATTATTAATTTCAAATCCGATTAGTTTCAATTATATTTAAGAATCCGGTTGAATTAACGTATCTATAATATTTGATTAATTTACGTATAATGTTCTTACCATTTATGTTTCATCATTAATTTTTAATTAAAGATTGAAAATAAATTTTTATGAAAATTAAAAATTGAACAGAATCGATAATTTTAAAAATTAGAGTTATTATAAAATTTCTTAAATCACATTAGAGATTATGTTTTTTAATATTTTTTTTGGAACAGAGGAACCCGCAGCTACTATCATTTCTGTGTGTCTTTTACTTCTTAGGGAATGGTAGAATTTGTGGAGTAAAGAGCATGAGGCCAAAAGGTCATGTGTTCGAGTTCCCTATCTACACTCTCTTGATCGAGCCTGTCATATAAGACTTACCTAGTACAGAGTTCCTAATTGACGTGATTTACAAGCTATTGTGCTAATCTAGAGATTTATCCAGTGACCCCCCACTCTTTCTAATAATTTCTAAGGTTTTAAATTGTAGAATATATATATCTTATATAGATGGAATCTACAATTATCAATCTTTAGATTAAATTTATGTAATAGTTCATAAATTACATCTTTTCAATAAATTATTTGATGAAATAATAATAAATGTTTTCAAAAACCAATCGAGAGTTGAACCGATAAGACAAGAAGTTTAAAATTTAAAATGTTCAATTAGTATTAAATCATCATAAAATAGATTAAATATTGAATAAAATTAAAGAATTTGCAAAATGATTGAAGAAGATTATCCTTATCGATCAAAAAATTTAAAGTTTAATTTAAAAAGGAGACCGATAAATACAAAAAATTGGTTTATTTTGGTTTATAAAAATTAATCAATTTACAAAAACTTATTGATTAATTAATAAACTAATTGATTTTAATTAACAAAGACTATTAAACTAATTTAAATCGTAAAGTTAAAAACTGAACCGAAAAGTTAGTCCATTCAAATTTTTTATTGTTAAATTGGTCGAACCGGTTTGCTTTTAAAATATTGATAATAATTCAAATTTAAGTAAAAATTCTAAGAGTATTTCAACCCCATGTCATCAAATCATCTATTTCAGTTATTCTATTTCATTAAATCTCATCTATACATTTATATAGGGTCTACATAAATATGTATATAAAATTTAATAAAATATGATAAAAATACTATAAATAATATAAGATATCAAGTCTCTATTTCAAATCCTACCAACTACACATTGTAGGTAATTAAATTATATAATATTGAGTAGATATGACTAGAAAAGGTTTGATCATTTGACTGAATCCATTCCTCGCTTTGCCTGTCTCTTCTTGCTCTGTTTGTCTATGGCTTTACACGTGAACGCACCTGTTCACAATTGTTTTGTATTGACTAATGATTGATGTCATGTATCGTACTATGGTCGGATTATTATAAACAATAATTAGCTTTCCGACACATGTTTAACTATTTTTGGCCCACATTTGAATTCTTTGATATTTGTACAAAAGAATAAAAGTCATGCACCCCTCGTTTAAAAAACAAAATTATAAAAATTCACGGACTCTTGGGGATGATAATTTTGGTCCAATTTGTACTAGTCTAGTCTGACCAGATTTTAATCCGAGTTGATCGAGTCACAAACAAGATATGGGCAAAAGTGATCGATCTGATCGAGTCATAGGTCGAGATCATTTTTAAAACGACGGTATTTTTGGCATTTTTTAAGAAATATTATAAAATTGGTTGATTGGCTCGACCAGCCTATGGTAAGGCCAGGTTAAGCCAGGAGCGTCCCGAGCTTGATCAGATTCATTGACATTCCTATTGGATCTTTAAAATTTTTGAAGAACTTTTTTTTAAAATTTTTGGTATTTTAAAAAATTTGTTATCTTAGACTTCGGTTAAACTATAAAGGCAAACACAAATATAATATGAATATCAAATATAGGCTAATTAATTATTGTTTATATAACAATTCAATGTCAAACTGAACTAATTAAATATAGTTTTAATTAAGAATTTATTACAATTATTTTTAAATTAAGTCAATTTTAGCTAATTTAGGTCAAATTTAAAGGTTAAGTTGGGTTATCACATTAATAATATTTTATTAGTCCACTTCTAATATTTATTCTATTATATTTTAGCATTAGAGGTTTTTTTGAAAAACTGAAAATTAAGAGATTTTTAAGAATTTTAAAAAAGATTTAAACTACATACTAGATTTACGTCATTTACTCTTCGTACAGATTATTACAAATTTTATAAATTTTTTAAAACTTGACCCGAATTTAGAATTTATAATAATTACATAATAAATTTATTTTCCATTTTTAATAAATAATTCATATACTAAAAATATATTAATTAAAAAATATTCTTATGACTTGACTTTGAAATCCTTTGTTTTTAAGAATTTCTATAGGTTGTTGGTTTGACTCTTAAGTTTTTTAATGGAAAATGATTTTCCTAGAAGTTGACATGTAAATTGTTGCTGTATTAATTATTTTTATTGTGGTTTTTGAAGACTATTGCAATTAAAGTTTTGTCTTTTTCTCATTTAAAAGAATCACATAACAACCCAACTACCTCAGGTTAAGCTTATACTTTTCTCATTTGAAGATAATGGTGGTATTGAATATGAATGAATCAATTTATTGATTGAAAAGAGTTGAAAGTCATGTAGTTGCAATCAAAGAGTTGAAAAAATTAGGTAGGTCTAGTTGGAAAAAAGTTAGGTAAATAAAAGAAAAAATAAAAGTGATGACCAATGTTTTCAAAACCGGGGCAAAAGTTAAACTGATAAAACAAGAGATTTAAAGTTTAAAAGGATTAACCGGTTTTAGATTGTCATAAAAAAGGTTAAAAATTGAATAAAATTTAAAAATTTAAAAAATTATT
>JANZXR010000004.1:33788291-33810409 GCA_027575705.1 Erythroxylum echinodendron | reverse complement strand
AAAATATACACAAAAAAATTGAGTTAATTTTATAAAGTAATTTTAATAATCATTAATGAAAGATATAAAAGAATATGTTGAGAATATTTCTTTTTGATGTGAAAAATAGAGTTGTGGATTGGAGTGAAAAGCACTATAGCATCTCTAAAATAGAGGAAACTTTACTCAATTTTAGAAGAATGGGTTGGAGATGGCCTGAATAACTTTTTATAATAATCAAAAAGTTAACATTTACTATATACCAAACACTTCTAAAGTTTTTCCACGGAATCACATCCAATCTAAGTCTGACAAGAGCTGTCTGCCACTAGTTTGCGTACCCTGTTGTCTTTTCTCCGAAGAACATATCTTATCGTAATCTAAATTACAAATTACTTTCCTTACATTCATTAAGTAATTTTTAATTTTATTTTTTTAAATTACATATTGCCTCTTAGTTTAACTTTTTAAGAAAATTTATAATTTTTAAAATTCTTGAACAATTTCTCTAAAATAATAAAATATTATTTATACAATAATTTATCTTAATTCTTAAACTTAAATTCAAACTAATAATTTGACTTAATTCTTAAACACGATTAAGTCAACCATAAATTTAAAACTTATTTTTGAATATGAATTTTGGCTTTAAGGGCTTAAGTCCGACTCTATTTGGCAAACAGTAGATTGCGTGTTTGATAAAATTAGTTGTTTAGTATTAACTATTGATGTGTAAGATGATTTATAAAAATATAGCTTTTATAAAAAAATATAAGGACATGAATATTATATTTTTTAGTATCTTGTTAAACATTTTTATAAGAATTTAAATTTAGATATTTAATTTTACAAGAATTAAGTTTATAAAATTAATAATAATAATAATAATCCAAAGTTAAAATCTCTATTATTATCAATGATGCAGCGAGTTACATCATATTAATATTTTTCATACAATATATCTGAATTTTATTATTTAATAAATTAAAAATATCTATACTTATAATATGATAGATATATAGTAGTTATATACTAAAATTATTAATTTGATGTGACTCTTTATGTTCAAAAACTTAATATTATGATATTTTTAAATGTAAACTAATATTATAAAATTAAATAAACATTAAAAAGTTTAATTAACATCTTTATTATATTTTTTCAAACTTTACGATATCAAAAAAAGCCAACTTTAAAAACACATAGAGCAAAAGTAGAACGTAAAGTGAGTACAATATTATCATTAAACAAACAGCTAATTCCAAAAGTTCCACTTATGGAACTTTTAAAAATCAGCTTATTGGAGTTAAATAAGCTAATTAATAAGTCATTCAACAAATATATGAATAGTTTTTTAAGATAATTAAAAAGCTAACTTTTAGTTAATAATCTAAAAAATAGCTGATAAACTGTTTACCAAACACCTCCTAAATCAATTTTCAATCCTCATAATACCCCTCATATATTAAGACAGAAAATCATAAAATCATCAATATTTAGCCTCCTCAAAATATATTGAAAATCGGAAATAATACTACATGGGTTTTCAAAATCAAAGTAAATGTTCCAAAGTTAGATTATCAGTTTGAATATTTAGCTTACTCAAAGGATATCCAATTAAGTTCTAGTTCTGCTCC
Organism: Erythroxylum echinodendron; assembly: GCA_027575705.1. Classification (NCBI taxonomy): domain Eukaryota; kingdom Viridiplantae; phylum Streptophyta; class Magnoliopsida; order Malpighiales; family Erythroxylaceae; genus Erythroxylum; species Erythroxylum echinodendron. The sequence goes on along the minus strand of JANZXR010000004.1, from coordinate 33,808,793 downwards.
CATTGGAGACCTCTTTCAAAGATCCCAGAGATTTCAGGATCATGAGGTGATACTCCTACAAATTCAGCAGGGAGTGACTTCCAGTACAGACTTGGTTCCCATTCTGCCTCCTTAAGTGTCCTCAAGATCTCCTTCACCACTATTTTACTCCCCTCTGGAGTAAGATGAATTCCATCTCTGCAAAATAATCACATCTCCCAGAAGATTAAAGGTTGAATCTCTACGTTTATCTAACATTAATCACAACTACTAAAAGTATTAATTAAGTATCCAAAATTCAAATTTATTGTAAAAATAATTCATTTTTGTAATATTACCCACACAATTGTTAATAACAACAACAATAATAATCAGTAAAAGTCCTACTAAAATGCAAGGTTTAAAAAGGTCCAATAATACGCAGTCTTATTTCTACTAAATAGAGGGGCTCAATCACAACTATCAAAACTACCAATATAACACATTAAATCCTCTGTTCTAGTTACTTTGTTCCAATTTATTCCTTTAAATCTTATCTATACATTTATGTGGAGTTTACGTAAATAAGTGGATAAGATTTAATAGAACATAGGAACACTATAACCAGAACAGAAAATATAATCCCCAAATATAATGCCCAAATTTTCAATTTATTGTAAAAATAGTATCTCGTTAACTCTATCATTAACAACATGGACACAGACCATCAAATTAAGTGCATCTCTTTACAAACCAATACACGCGTAGTAATAAAATAACTGTAATTAAAATTTTAAAAATAATAGTGAAGAACCCACACGTTAAATGACATGTAGGTTCTTTCTAATTTTTTGGGTGAATTAAGATTTTTTTATTTTTATGTTTAAACTTTTATAATTATAATTATTATTACTACTTGTAAAGGTGTAAAGGGATGAATCAACACGGTGGTTCATGTATGTATTATTCAATGCTTTAAAAACTAGATAGGAGATTAAACTGAGACAAAATATTTAAGGTTTAAAAGGTTCAATAGATATTAGACCGTCATAAAACTGGCTAAAGAATGAATAAAATTAAATAATTGAAAATTTTGTTAAAAGATATTATAGTCACCCATGAAAGAATTTGAAATTTTATTTAAAAAAAATTGTCAAATAAAAATTAATTGATTTAAATGATTTATAAGAATATTAATTAATAAAAATTCATTGAATAATTAATAAATTGATTAGTTTTTAACAACAAAAATCATTAAAGTAAATTGAACCGAAAAGTTAAAAAGTTCAGAGTTTTTACAGTTGTTCCGGTTAAACCAGTTGAGTTTTTTAACCATTGACATTATTTTTACAAGAAATTTAAAGTTTAATCAATTAATTAATATTATAAAAAACTAATTAGTATTGTAAAATTAGACAAAGTTTTAAATTTAATTCCCTTTCTGAAAGAAAACAAAGTCATCTTGATCAAGACAATCATTAATGAAGGGCAAGCTACTGTTAAACTTGAGTTTCATGATGCAGAAATTGGCAGTAGGACTTACGTGAAACAAGCAGTACGCCAATCGTCTCTTTTCTGAATTGCAGTCCAAAGATCAATAGCCTTTATCCCCATCTCCTCACACAGCTTCAAACAAGCTTCTGAATAAATTCTGCAACTCTCATTTGTTCTTGGCATATCTAAACTGTTACCAGAGACAGAAAGTACTACCATAAACATTAGTGCTTACTCAGTTCATATAAGTTTGAAAATATAGTCCGTTACTTTAAATCTGTAATTTTCTAAATTTTTTAATAAGAATTATTTAGAAATTCTAATCAACATAGACTTGTAATAAAACTAGATTTGGATTTTCTCTTTTTTGGTATTTTTCTTTATATAGTAAAGTTTCCGATAGAATGAATCTGAATCTTTTATAGACAGTGATAAAAAACAATTAAAGTTTGGATTTTTAATTATTTTTTGTTACTTCATGCTCAAATAAAAGTAATTATTTTATTTATCGGCTGTTTTCTTTTTAAATTGACAATAAAATTTAAATATTTAGATGACTAAATCAGCCGCTTAATGCAATTGTCTAATGGTACTATCTGCAGAATCCCAAGAAAATGAATAGTAGTGCAAAGAACAAAACCACCTAATGAATCTTCGAATCATATCCTCATTCACAGGAGGTGCACTTAGAAAGATAAGTCTGATCTTCTCAGAAAGACTCTGTCAAAACACCAAAATGCTGAACTTCAACGCCATTTACAAGACCTCTCTTGTGATTAAAATCAGAACCAAAATATACATATCCCATATATATATTGGTATCAGAATGCGTAGTTCTACTTCAGGATTCATAAACAAATTCGGGGAAGCTAAACCATGTGATCATAGCCCACAAGCTTATTAGAAAGATTACCTTAAGATGTGTAGCGATCTTCCTCATGTTTTCTATGTACTCAGGAAGAGGTACGTGAGGAGTGAAGTCACATGGATGAGGAAGAACTGAATCATTGCCTCCAAAGTACACTATAACCAGTGAAGGTTGTATAGCTGCGTCCTTTTATCAAACACCAAACCGACAGATTTCCATAAGTGTCCAAATTCAGCCACAAAATGCTCAAATTTAGTGACAGTTCAAAGAAAATTGGAAGATACCTTCGGGAAAACTTGTTCAAGAACCTGTAAAGCATTCCTGGAATTCCACCCTCCGTACCCTCGTACCAAAACATCTGCCTGTTTCAATTTCAAACCATAAACTCAGGCTTAAAACTTCATTAACATCAACGGCAGTTAATCACATCGTATTATATATCATTAAGTTAATGATTAAGACCACAGTTCATTAATCAGAGATCGACCAAAGAGAATGATCCCTGACACACCCATCTGCAAGAAATCACTAGTCATGTCACTTGGCAAGCATAATGGAACTGACCCTTGTCATATCAGACTCACAAACAATCAAAAACCTAATGATTTCTATAAAGAAAACTGAATAAGGTAAAACACAGCTACCCTGCGAGAGTACAAGTCGGCGAGAATGGCTCCCCAACCTTGATCGGCGAAACTGAACTGAACAATGGACGATCCGAACAGCACAAACTGTGGTCTACTTGGTCCAACCATTGCTCTATATAGACTTGTTAGCTCAGACCACACAAATGAAGACACAACGAAAACATACGTGATCAGAAAGATAAGTTTTTATTATATTATTTCTTTTACATATACAGGGAAGCAAAAGGCCAATGGTTATATCACGCGCTCTCGATGTGCGTGATCGGGATTAGACTGTCCGACATGCTCGTCAGGTTGCGTAAGAGGAATTTTTGTTGCGGCACGCGCTGACCCGAATGTGTGTGTCGAGTGCATGCTGTTTTTCCAATCAATGCTCATTGGTGAAATATATGGAATTAAATTTATTAAAAAATTTAATTTTTAATTTTTTAATTAAAAAATTATAAGATTTTGATTAAAATATAACAATAACAATACGAAAATTATTATTTACACAACATTCAATTTAATTGAGTTATCATATTAGTAACGTTTGTCACGCATGTTGTCAAGCGCCAACTTTTTAATTTGGAAGATAAGGATAAGGTTTTGATAGTATCAACAAAGAGTGGAAAGTGTCACTCAACTATGGGTATCAAAAATGACATAAATTCTAGTGCATTACAATACAAGCATGTCTGTCCACTTTAAGTCTGTTTGGTTGGAAGTTAAATAATATAATGGAATGGCCGAAGATTTTATAATGGAATAGAACGAAATGAAATGGAAGCGTAGGATTTTATATTACGTTCTATTCTATTCTAAACAGTGAAAATAATAAATCTCCGATTTGAGAGTTTAATCTCGAATCAAAACATAATATTTATATTTTTTAATAATTAAAAATTAAACCGATCCGGTACGTTAGACAAAAGTAGAAAGGGCATTAGAGACTCTAAATTCATAGGAACTCATTTATTAAAAGTAAGGATGCCAATGGGTCTGGTCAGGCCAGGCCCGGGCCGCCCTCAGCCCGGCCCAACCCTGCCTCAATCACAACATGGCAAGGGCTGGGATGGGCCGACCCTGCCAAACCCAACCCGTATATATTTTTTTATTAAAAAACCAAACCCCGCCCGTAGCTCTCGCTGGTCGACCATAGTCAACCCGTGACCCGCCCATAACCTGCCAAATTAGGGCCAAAAACGGGCCGCGCCAGGCCAGAATTGTCATATTTAATTAAAAGTCTTAAAAATTAACAAATTAATAAATCTATTTATTAAAAGAGTTCAAAATTAATAAATCTATTCTAACCATATATGTTAGCGTCTTTATTAATAAGGATGTATTTTATTAATATAATAATATTTGCTCATAATATATATTTGAAATTTCAATCTTTGACTCTTCATTTAAACTCTAGCTTTTAAGCTTCTTACGTGGAGTTGATGATTTTTGGAAAGTATAATTTTACAATAAATTTTAAATTTTAAATGAGTAAAATAAGATCTCATTTAGGATGAACTACATTGTAATAGATCCTACAAGTAATTATAATAGAATTGATGGACATTTATCTAAAAGTATAAACTAAAATTTTGAAAAAAAAAGATAATTATTGTGACATTTCAGAATATTTGATATCTTATTAAAAGAAAGTGTACTAATTTTACATCTAGGAATGTAATGAAAATTGTTTTTCATGATTATCTGTATACTTGTTAGCGCAATTCTCTTAGTATTATGTATTTTAATATTATTGTTCAATTGCTAGTAAGATGTTGTTTGTTGTTGTTATGATCATTTAATATTTTGTTAAGTATGTGGACTTAGTGACTTGAGTCGTTTATGTATGAACATTCAATTTTAATAATAAAAATATGCCTTTAAATTTTACATATTTGTATATTGTCGTTTTATTAGGGTCTATTATTTTACTTTGTACCGGGCTTAGGAATGACCCTAGTTTGATCGATTCTAATAAATTTTGAGGAGGTCTTGAGAGATATCGCATTAGATCCAAGTAAACCTATATACAACAAGACATCATATCTCAATGTAAAATTTTAACACAATGAGTTATGAATCTTATCATTGTATATAACTCATTCATCATTTTTTCTTTTTTCGATATGGGATTACTCAACTTGTGAATTTCTAAAAAGTTTAACCGTGAAAATATTGAACGAACTAACTTTTTGATTTGGTTTTCAACTTTTCGGTTTGATTTACTTTAATAACCTTTATTAATTAATCGGTCAGTTTTCGTAAACTAATCGATATTTATAAATTAAAATAAACCAATTAATTTTTATTTATCAGGTTTCTTTTTCAATTAAACTTCAAGATTTTTGATAGGTAAGGATAATCTTCTCTAATCATATTTCAAATTCTTCAATTTTATTCAATCTTTAACTAGTTTTATGACAGCCTAATACTCATTGAACATTTAAACTTCAAAATTCTTGTCTTATCGGAGAAGACAACAAGAGAGATTAGCAAGCATAAAGCACTCCACCAGAACCGGTCAAGGCAACTACTTTTATTATCTTCTAGTTTATCTTTTAACTTTTATCTTTATCATGTATCCATTGTGGCTGCCACTTTGGTGCCATAAGAGATCATGTCTAGGCATTAGGCAATTCTTCTATTCAAGCAAGCTTCAGTACTGAGTAAAGACATCTTGAATTCTGTCAATTTATCGAAGGCTATTTAGCTAATTATTGAAAGTTCTATCAGCTATTTGCTTACTCTGACAGGGACCTTAACATAATAATCCTTTATTTGGGAAGCTTTGTTGATAATAAGAATATAACCATAGTTTAATGAAAAAAAGATATCACATTTTTTTGTAATTGAAATAATTTTAAAAAAAAGCTATAATATATTATGTCTTGAAATAATTGGTAAAGCTATTCCTTTGTGATCACAAAGTCACGGGTTCAAATTACGGAAATAGACTCTATATAAAAATCCAGAATCCAATATTCTTAAAAATTTCTATTATTTTTTAAGAAATTGACACGTGATATAATTTATACATATATTACATATAAAATTATTTAAATTTTTAAATAAAATAATATAAAATTCTGAATTGTAAATTTTAAAATATTAAATCACAAAAAAATGCTGAAGATTGAATTTTTAAGCAGCCTTATTATTCCTTGGACCAGGCTATGGATTAACAGAAGTACTTTGCTTCTGGAGGCCCATATAGATCATAAAGGGCAAAGGAAATATAATTTTCTTATATTTTTATATATTATTCAGTATTTTCACTTATTTGTCATATAGGACCAAGTGTTTTTTTTAAGGACTAAACTGTGAAATTTTTAAACTTCACTTTTTTTTATTTTAAATTTTATTTCAACTGAATTTAATAATCTTTGTGATTAAAATCGATAAGTTATTAATTAACCAGTCGATAGTAAGCTAATCATTTTTTTAAACTAGTCAATTATTATTTAATAGTTTTCCTTTTCAATTAAACTTAAGTTAATGAAAATCTTTTTTAATATTATCTTAATGATTTGAGTTAAAATATGATATTTTAATTGTATACGAGCTTACTTGATCCGATTTGATTTCTCCCCGAATCCTTTCAAAATCCTCCAGTAATATACCAAAATTTTCAATAATAGTATCAAATCCCGACTCAATTTTTCAATATATTCACCCAATTTTTAAAATTTGAACCTGTTTGACTATTTTAATAGTTAAAATCTTAAACCGACTAATTTTTTATTTTTTATTTTTTGATTTAATTTAGTTTAATAATTTTTGTTGTTAAATTGCTCAGTTTATTAATTAATTGACTAATTTTTGTAAACTAATTAATTTTTATATATAAAAATATACTAATTAATTTTCATTTGATAGTTTTTAATTAAACTTTAAAATTTTTTATAATAAGGATAATTTTTATTTTCCAAATTCTTCAATTTTATTCAAAATTTAACCAATTTTATAACATTCGAATACCGATGATAATTTTTATTTTCCAAATTCTTCAATTTTATTCAAAATTTAACCAATTTTATAACATTCGAATACCGATTAAACCTTTTAACTCTTAAATTTTGTCTTACCGATTTTATATCTCTTTGGTTTTGAAAACGTTGGATTCACCTTATATTAACAATATATTACGAAATATTTAAATCGAATTGCTGATTTGCTAAATGACATGTTTTTGAAAAATTTGCTAAATGGCTTTCTCCAAGCTAAATTAGGTTTTACTTTCTTACGAGATAAGATTATCTGTTCCGGTTAACCAATTCCTTTATTATTCTATTAAATCCCATTCACTTATTTATATAACATTCATATAATATATGGATGAAATTAAACGACATAAGATTGAAACACCCAAATGAGACAAACGAGTACAAGTCTTACGTATCAAATTATTTATTCCAATTATTCTATTTTAACTCTATTTTATTATAAAAATAAATATATAAGTAAATTTTAATAAAATATAATAAAAATATTGTAATTGAATCAGAACATCGATCTTTTCCTTAAGATACCCTTATGACAACAAGCGTGGGGTTCGGACGCTGGGTGATGATACAAACGTCAAACAAAATCATGTCCATGAGCTCAAGCATCGATGTGCTTCCCATGTGACCATTCGTACTACTCATAAAGGCTGCAATTATTACACTTGCTTTCTTCCCCATTTTCTTCCTCAACTTATCACTGAACTTGATCCTCTTTTACCTAATTGACCATGTGCAGTCCTATAACTTCCGTATAGACCAAACACTTATCTTTTTGTCTCTTTACTAATTGTGATTCTTCTAGTTACGTACTTCTGTTATGCTTATTAATAGTTTTGAAGATGACCTTGTATTATTTTAAAAGTTAAATTTAATTTTTTTAAGATAATGATATGAAAATAAAATCAGAACATAAATGTTTCCTTTAACTTTCGTTATAAACTTATCTTATTTATTGTCAAATTTTGAAAGGATCCTGTTAATTATATATTTCGTCAATCAGTTCTAGATTTTTCCCAACGGCTGATTGTTGCAAGATTATAATATTGAAGATTTAAAGTCAAATCAAAATAGAAATAAATTAAGTAACAATTAATTGAAAAAATGCATATTTAAAGAAGAGCCATTGTATTTTACAAACGGGAGACAAAAATCTGAATTTTTGAAATACTTTAAAAGAAGCAATATTCTCAAAAGTCTTATCTTGATTAAAATTTCTTTCGTCTTAAAAAGTGACAATTCTTTTTGTGAGACATCATTGAAGCTCATATGGAACAAATTACTTTTTTATTTGTTGAGAGTTTATAAAGGCTAGCAAAATATTACTAGTGTTGAAGGTAAGAGAACCGTAAAAAAATGTTCTCGCAAGCTTGAAGACACTCGTCAAATTACTACTTGAATTTTTATAATAAAACACTAAAGTTAGATACTTAAGGATTAAACATAGGCTTGAGTTGTAAGCTGAATTAGTATAAATATTTTAAAATTTTTAATGTTAAACAATGATTAAAAAGTTCAACTAGTTTGACCAGTTCAACTGTAAAAAACTTGAAAATTTCAACTTTTCGATTCAATTTATTTTAATAATTATTCTTGTTAGAAATTGATTTATTTATTAATTAATCGATCAAATTTTGAAAAATAATAGGTATTTATAAATCAATTAATTTTTATTTAACAAAATTTTTAATTAAATTCAAATAATTTGGTGAATAAGTCAATTGTATTTTAATTTTTTTAATTTTTTTAATCTTTAACCGATTTTGTAGTAATTTAATACCGATTGAAACTTTTAAACCTTAAACTTTTTGTTTTATCGATTTAATTTCTAGTTCAGTTTTTAAAATATTAAAATTAAGTATCTTTGAATTTATTTTCTAAAGTTTAAAAATAACTACCTATCAAACATGAAAGTACAAAGAAAGGATATTTTGACGTGTAATGAACCGAGAAAAATATCAATCTCATTTTCATTGTACGTTGTGTGGAACCAAAGAAGAGTTGTGCTAGAGCACGATGGTTTCTGTGGTTGAAGATGGTTGAGCTTGAGAAGTACAAACCATCTTAAGTACGGTCTGATTTTGATAAGTAACCGATAGCTGCTGTGCTTATATAATTCAGATAGGACTACTCCTGCACAGACAAGCAATTATCTACCAAGAATCAGGTCAAAGACGTAAAGGAAAGCTCATACAAGACGTACGGCTTCAGCTATAGGAAGTTTCCTGGAAATTGCGCAACTACGAGACATATCAAATGAATTGAGGTTGCTGTGACACGATCCACATCCGAAAAGGATTGGTTTTTGGATGATAGTAATGAAAGTTTCGAGTTCTAGGTTGTTGTGTTGTTTGTATGGACATAAACCGAAATGGGTAATGAGGAAGCTTCGTGGAAGGTATACTGGTCAGTTCAGACAAAAAGAGACATGAGACATGCATGTGAACCGCAAAAATATAAGGTGGTCGAGGCATGTTCTTCAGGATTTGTATCAAAATGATATGTTTCTTGAAGGGACAGGAGGAGGTCCCATGGAGTTTGTGAGATGGAGAGCAGAAACTAACATTTGGCAATCCATATTGATGAAGACAAGATCAAGAGGAAGTTCTTTCTTCTTTTGTTGTTTTTCCTGTTTTTTTCCCCTCTGTGACGACTATCTTCAAGTGCTTGCTTTACTTATTAATTGGCTAAAAGACATAAACATCTTATTTGATTTAAGAAATTAAAAAAAACCCTATTCTTTAAATTTTAAAAAAAGATTCTTTCTAATTTTTAATTAAAAAAAGACTCATTCTCTATATTTCAATTAAAAATAATTATAAAATATACACGATAAAAATATTATATATGGAATAATCAAATATCAATAATGTAGTAATTCAGCTCGGTTTTTAACCCGACACAAACTAATTAAACTAATGTGATTATGATATGTTTATTCTACTCTTGCTTATAGTTACTAATTATTGAGAATCACTCTATAAGTTGTAAAAAAAAATAATTTCTTAAAATAATTTTTTATTTAGTAATAATAGTCACTGAAAATTATTAATTATTGGTCATTAATTAGTCTTAATCTATAATTTAATACTTTAACTAAAATATATTTAAATATCGTACAATCTATACATTTTTTTGATTTTTTAACACAACTCATCCTAATTTTTTATTTGTTAAAAAAGTAGAAAAATGAGATAATTAGGCATAAGACCTAACAATGCATTTTTTTGGTGACACGGTACAATATAATCTTCAGCCTTACCCTCAAGAAGATGTGACCAATCCACCTGAAGAGTAGTATCAACACTTCTTCTTCTTCTTCTTCTGCTCCTACTCCTCCTCCTCCTCCTCCTCCTCCTTCTTCTTCTCCTTCTTCTTCTTCTTCATGAATGTGGCAATTAGGGTTTGGTAAATATATAGGCTAGGCTTTTCCTGTGTTGCTGTAACATCATTGAACATTGAACTTTTCACGTTAGGAAACTTCCTTCTGCCTGCCCTAGCTTGGCATTTTCTTCAGAAATGAATTGGTTTGCTATTATTTGTGGTTACTGCTAATAATAATGACAACTATTTTTTTCTTTTATTCTTATAAGACACAAAAAATAATATTTCATTAAGTTTATATCAAATTATTTTAACTAAATTGTTGTTTAATGGAATTTACGGTAATATTTTGATTTAGATATAATGCCATCCATGCAACAACAACAATCTAATAAAAATCTTGCGAGATTTAGATTATTTCAATAATACATAGTTTTAACTATTTTCAAAATATTTATGATACCAAAAGCATATAATAAAGTTTATCTTTTATTCTAAAAACAATTATAAACAACTTCAATTTTTGGAGATGAATCTATTTCCTTGATAAAACACTAAAAAAAAATATTTTACTAAAGGTCTGTTTGGTTAGAGGTTTAATAATAGAATGGAATAGAGCGTAACACACTTCTATCATTTGGATGAGAGTTTTATAATAGACTAGAAAGGAATAAGATGAGAGTGGAGAGTTTCATGTTACGTTCTATTCCATCCTAAACGATGAAAACAAGAAATCTTCGATTTGAGAGATTTAAGATAGAACATAAATTAATAAATACATACTACCTAATATACCCTCAATAATTTTTCTTAATACCAATTATTTCTTCTAACCCTAACCTCCTTGTATATAATTAATAATTTCTAACCCTAACCACTTTTGTATATAATTAATATATAATTTATATTATTTCTCCTTATCCTAATAATAACATTCTATATTATTAACAAAAATTGTGTATATTTAATAATAAAATAAAAATTTTAATAAAATTTTTATTTATGAAAATAGAAAATATATAAAAATATTCTTTAATTGATTATATGTATTTCTATACAAATTAAAATATTAATAAATAATTTTTAAATATAAATAACATATAACACAATAAAATTTATTAAATAATTAATAATAATATTTTATATAATTAATAATAAAATAATAAAACTTTTATTATTTCAAAGTAAAAAATATATAAAAAAATATTTGTCACAGTTGTGTGTGACTTTTTAGTTAAACATAATTTCTATTTTAAAATCATAGCGTTAAATTTTCTAAAAAACATTTTAATATCAGGGGTATAATAGTCATTTATTATATATTACATTTCTTTCCATCCATCTTTCAAAAAATATTTCACTACGTTACATTATGACCGCCCATTCCTCCCAATCAATTTTTCACTATATTACATTCCATTCCATTATAAACTGTTCCATTCTGTTTTGTTCCGTTTCATTAATTAACAACTAACCAAACGGACCATAAGTTTTAGGAAGTGTCTGACAAATAGCTTATCAGTTGTTTTTTAGCTTATTGACTAAAAGTTAGCTTTTTTACCATTTTAATAAGTTATTGATATGTTTGGTATATGACTTATTAGTTAACTCATTTAACTCTAATAAGTTAATTTCTAAAAGCTCAATAAGAGAAATTTTAGAAATTAGCTATTTGCCTAATGATAGTATTGTCACCCACTTTACTCTTTAATTTTGCTCTATGTGTTTTCAAAATTGGCAAGTTGGCCTTTTTTTATCATACTGAAGTTTGGAGGAATATAATAAAGTGCTTGATTACTAATCTTTATTTAATTATATAATATTAGTTTATATTTAAAAATATTATAATATTAAGTTTTTGAACATAAAGAGTCACATCAAATTAATATTTTTAGTATATAACTACTATATATCGAATTTGTGTCAAACTATTATTATAGATATTTTAATTTATTAAATAATAAAATTCATACATATTATATGAAAAATATTAATATGATGTAGTTCGTTGCATTATTTATATTAATAGATAATTTAACATTGGATTAATAATAATAATAATAATAATAATAATATTATTATTATTATTATTATTATTTTTGTTATTAAATTTAAATTTAATTTTTGTAAAATTAAATATCTAAAATCTAAATTGTTATATTAACAAAATACTAAACAATATGATATTCATATCCTTATAAAATTTTTTAAATCATAATCCCATAAGTTATTTTACACATTAACAGTTAATACTAAACAACTAATTTTATTAAATATTTTTAATAAACAACTAATATAATTAACTATTAGCTAACTATTGATAGAATTACCTAACAACTATCACAATTAGACTGTTTACCAAATAGAGCTTTAATTATGTTATTTTAACATATAATCTAACATAATTAATTGTTTTTCACATAATAGAGCTATTTTTTTATAATTCAAGTTTTGGATTTCGCTCAATTAATTTTGGAACTTATGAACCACCTACTCAGACTCATAAATAGATAAATTTACGTTTGATCTTAGACAATAATAAGAATACCTACCCTAAAAATGAGCTATTATCAAAAAGATTACATTATCTTAACAAAAGTCTATCCTCCTCCGGTTTGAATCCACAACTTTTCACACAATTCTCTCCCCTTTTTACCAACCCGCGAGGGGCTTTTTTTATTTTTTATTTTTTTTTGCAACAAGAAGAGTATGGACGTCATACTGAGGCTTTCTCTTCCCGTGGTACCAAATGAGAAATTGACAAGACTGTGTCGATACTTGGCACACAATATAAGGAAAATGACAGCATACGATTTCTGACGATATCAACTTTATCAACAAGAAGCCTAGCTGTCACATACATACTGATCGATTTTGATTCGATTCTAACCAGAGATCTGCCTGACATCACATCTAGATTTTTTCCTGATTCTTGTGGTCACAAATTTAAACAAGTAAAGAACACCTTAAGAAATATTTTTAAAAAAGTATTAATCTTTAAAATTTTTGAAAAAAATTTAGCTTTCAATTTTTTAAAAATCTTTCCTTTTGAATTTTCGTTAGAAAATAATAATAAAATTTAGGTAATATAAATATTTGGCATGAATTTATTAAATATTACTAATATAATAACTAATTTAACTATTAAACTCGAATCGAAATTCAACTTAAATTAATAATTTAAAATGATTATAATAAATTAATAGTCTGAGTCGAATTTAATTAATTCGATTCGAATTTAAAAGCTAAATTAAATTATAATGAAAATAATATTTAATTAGTTATAAGTATGATATTTTTATTGTATATATTTTATAGTTGTTTTTAATTAAGGTATAAGAAAAAAGGTTTTTATAAAAAAAACTTAAAACTAAAAGGAATTTTTTCAAAAAATTTAAAAATTAGTAAATTTTTATAAAGTTTTCTAAATTATAAGAAAGCCCTATATCTTTTACTATAATCTTAATTTAGTATTTCATTCTAATTTTATTTTCCTTCTCAATTTAAGCAATTTTAAGATCAGGATCGCTCTTAGTATTTTATAGGTTCTGAGTAAAGAAAAAAATAAATCCCTATTTTTACTTATTTTAGGCTCTTATAAAGAATAAAAAAATAAAATATGAATTTTTTATTATTATAAAATTAAGAATGAACTTTAATTTAATTTAATTTAATTTAATTTTTATTTTTTATTTTATGAGAATAAAAATAGATTCTACTTTATTGTTTATGATAATAGACCCTGTGCGGGCGCCTAAGCTGCCCTGACCGGCCCTATTTAAGATCACGAGTGCTGTGATAGCACTTGTATCTTCTACCGTTAATTTTTTTGTTAAAAATCTAATTGTAAATTTCGAAATAGTGCCTTTGTATTTGGTAATGCCACGTATAATGCCACGTGTACTACTACATGACAAAAACGTCGTCGTCGTCGTATTGAAAATTACAAATTTTTAATAGAAGTTGATAAAAGGCAAAACAGGTACTACAAGACCAAAATTATAGAAAAATTACGAATATGATCTAGTGAATTTAACCCTAAATTTTAGGTGACGAATTCGAACTAATTGATGTCAGAAGTAAGATACGCTTAACGAACCTTCCTTCCCGAGTTGATTTAACTCGGAAGGAAACTTTTAAGGTATGTTTAGTTAGATATTAATTAATAAAATATAATGAAATAAAATGTAACGGAAATAGAACGGAACGATTTATAATAAAATGGAATGTAATAATGTGAAAAGTTGTTTTAGAGGAATGGAAATGCTCGTAATGTAACATAGTAAAATGTTATTTAAAAAATAGATGGAATGGAATTAAATATATAATAAATGATTATTATACCTCTAATATTGAAATAACCTTTGATATTAAAATGATTGTTGTAAGAAGTTTAATGTTATAATTTTAAAACGGAAATCGCGTCCAATTAAAAAATCATCGTTGTGACTGTGACAAATAATTTTTTATATAGTTTTCATTTAAAATAATGAAAAATTTAATAAACAACACGAAGATAAGAAGAAGTAGTAGAACACGAAGAACGGAAAGAAAAATTTGGAAATAATATGCTTATGGACTATAATAGATATATGTGTGTATGATAAGCTTGTGGATACTAATAAATAAGTCTTGGGAAAGGGGAATTAGGATTAGAAGAAATAATTGATATTAAAAAAATTATTGAGAGTATATTAAGTAGTATATATTTATTAACTTACGTTCTATCATAGACTCTCCGAATTAGAAGTTTCTTATTTTCACTGTTTAATATAGAATGGAATATAACATCAAACCCTCTGTTTCCATCCCATTTCATCTCATTCCATTATGAAATTCTAAACTAAACGATAAAAATATGTTACGTTCCATCTCGTTCTATTACTAACCGTAAAACCTTAGGATCAACTAAGCATGTCAATGGATTAGACTTGGCTGGGCTGAGCCCCTAATCGACCCGTGGCTCGACAATCCGAAATGAGCCAACTCACCCATTAAATTTTTAAAGTAAAAAATTTAAAACGTCATTTTGGAAAAAAATAAACGGGCTACTAGCTGATGCCCAGGTGAACCGTGATAGACCTATGGCTCGGTCTGGGCAGCCCGTAGCTCACTTGTGAACCAGCCAACCTAGGCTAAAAACGGGCCAAGTTGAATAGGCCAAGTTATAATTACCATGCTAAGGATCAACCCGGAACTCCAAACTACTACTTTAATATCTCATTTCGTGTTACGATCAACCGGGAAGGAACTGTAACTCCAAACTACTTTCTTTAATATCTTATTTTGTGTTACGTTTACTCAGCTTGGTCTCCTTTCGGTTTAAGGATTTTCTTTGTACGGTGTATAGAATCTTAGATTGACGGGAGAGGAAGGGAAGCAACAAATTTCAAGTCTAAGTGTACTCGATGTAATTGTTATTAGAAAATTGACTTTCCGTATTGAGTTATGTGTACGGCAAAGACCTAAATCTTCTTTCTAACAGTCAAAATTTGTATGTATTAGAATATCATAAAATTATTTAAAAAATGAATAAAATTAAAAAATTTAAAATATAATAAAAAATTTTTATCTATAAAAAATTTTGAAGTTTAATTAAAAAAGAGATTGTTAAATGAAAATTAATTGATTTATTTAAGTTTATAAAAACTTATTAATTAATGAAAATTTACCAATTAATTAACAAATTGGTCAGATTTTAATAACAAGAGTTATTACAATAAATCGAACAATACAGTTAAAAATTGAACAAAAAAATTAACTGTTTAAGATTTTTACGGTTAAACAAGTCAACTCGGTCGATTAGCAATATTTTAATCTGATTTGTGGGAATTATGAAAGGTTAATACTAAATTAAATTTTTTTTAAAATGTGACATATGTTAACTTAAGTTATTGTGGTGAAACGGTCGCTTAATATAGTATCAGAGCCTTTATAAACAAACGGTCTTGAGTTCAAATCCTACCAGTCACCTACTCATCATCAAATTAATTCAGCACAAGGTATAGTAGGTTTGTGCAAGTTTCAAGTCCAAAGAGCTTTCACTTAAGGGAGTATATTAGCGAATATATAAACTAATTAAATTGGCCTCACACAATAACTTAAGCTATTGTGACAAAACAGTAGCTTAATAACATCAAATTAAAAATTTTTGCAAAAGGTTAAATGCTTTTTAACCTATCATCTCTCTTCTTTATGTATTAAGCATACACTTCAATGTTTTTCACCCTTTATTTTTTGGTTAATGAAATGAGAGATGCATGAGTTGATTCTCATTCTTTCATGCCATCTTTATTTTCTAACCACACCTCCTTTGCTTCCTAACTGTAAGTTATTAGGAATAGTTAACATATTACCTATTTAAGGTGAACTAAGTAATTGGATGAGGTTTGCAAAGAACTTTCAAATGACTAAGCCTCGGACTTCATTTTCAATCTCACAAAATCTCTAATTTAGATTTTAAGTTTTAATTATTAACCCATTAAATAACTTATTCAGATTTTTTTTTAAGGTCGGAAGAATCCATGGTAATTATCTTTTTGAATGTATAATGGGTAAATTTTTGAATTGACGCAATAACTTGCAAATCACGTCAATCGGGTACTCCACACTAAGCAAACCCTGTACAACATGCTCGATTGAGAGAATGCAGATAAAGAAATTCGAACATAAGATCTTTTTAACCTTATGCTCCTTACTCTATCAACCCGACTACTCTTTAGTGAGTTTATTATTGTTATTGTTATTATTATTATAAAAATTTATTGATTGATTAATGTTAAATAGATCGATTTTTAATAACAAAATTATTAACTAAATCGAACCAAATGTTAAAAACGAACCGAAAAGTTAATCGATTTAAGATTTTTATCGTAAAACTGATCGAATTGGTTTGATTTTTCAAACACTTATCCAAAAATTAACATAAAGAACATACAAATGATATGTAGAAAAAACATGAATGTTCCAGTAACTAGGTGACATTGAAGACACCAATTTGAAATTCCATTATTTTCTCCATCATCAAACGTTTCAAAGAGAACAATCTTTGTATGATCTTCAAATATCTACTTCAAGCAAGCCAATTATCAGAAACAAAACAAAAGAAACTAATAAAATACCAAATGCCATCAGGTTCAGGTCATAACAAAAAGAACGAAGCTTCCGCGAAGCTGCAGCAAGCAAATCGATCATTCATTGTTGGTGTCACACTATTTATAACAGTTCACTCAAAAACTCTTACTGCCCATTACTGTATTTCAAGAACCAACCAAACTTTGAGGTGGTGAAGATTTGGTCTTTTCTCTTTTGTCTGGTTGCACCATTACTATGGCATCCACAGAGGAACCGAGGCTTATGGAGAATGGAAATCTTAAGGGTTTAAGCAAGGAGATAAGACCTGGCCGTACTGCTCACAACATGTCATCTTCTTCTCTGAGAAAGAAATCCGACCTGACACTTGTGTCCAAAGTTCGGTGTGGATTGCTTAGACTGTTACTCACTAATCTCCAAGAAGTTATTCTCGGAACTAAGCTTTCTGTACTGTTCCCCGCTATCCCTCTTGCGATTATCGCCTACTGTTACGGTTTTGCAAGAGTAAGTGCATGCGTTCTTTAATGGAGTTCAAGGAACTAAATGATAAAAAGTTTCAAAAGCTGATTCTTTATCAAGATTTTCATCATGTTGTTTCTTTGAAACAGCCATGGATCTTTGCTCTCAGCTTGCTTGGACTCACCCCACTGGCAGAAAGAGTCAGCTTTCTCACAGAGTAAGAACGAATCAGTTGTTCATTTTCATATCAGAAGCAGCAGAGATTTGTTTCTGATTCTTAATCTCTTGTTTTCTTCTGTTTCTGTTATGAACAACCACAGGCAACTTGCTTACTACACTGGTCCGACAGGTACTTTGATATATAGTTTCGATTTCATGACTTCTCAAGTTTATATTTAATAAAGATCATGAAATACTTTTTCCATTGATTAACAAAAAGACAAAATGATAAAGATTGAAAACCAAACCAATTAATTTCTTACATATTTTTCTTTTTTAATAATTTTTTTCCTTTTTTGGCTTTCTACAGTGGGAGGTCTTCTAAATGCAACTTGTGGCAATGCTACTGAACTCATCATAGCTATATTTGCTTTATGTCAAGCAAAAATAGAGGTGGTGAAGTATTCTCTTCTGGGTTCAATCCTTTCAAACCTGCTTTTAGTCCTTGGAACCTCCCTTCTATGCGGTGGCATTGCCAACATTGGAAATGAGCAAAAATTCGATAGAGTAAGCTTCTTCTAAAACATAATCACTTGGTTTCTGTACTGCTTCACTTATGATTTTAACATGCAATGTCTGATGAAATTGAACAGAAACAAGCTGACGTGAACATAATCCTACTGGTACTAGCATTGCTGTGTAATGTTCTGCCATTGTTGTTCCGATTCGCGGGCGCTTCCCTCACTCTCACGGCGGTCCCGACACTGCAGTTGTCCAGAGCTAGCAGTGTTGTTATGCTTATTGCTTATGGTGTATATATCTTCTTCCAGTTGGTGACACACAGACAGATGTTTGAAGCACAGGAGGTGATAACATTAAATGATGTCTGAGAAGCATTCTGATATATATACTTGTTTAGTGTCAGTTGTTAAAAGTTATTGGCTTTCCCATGCTTGTGGAACTGATCAGGGAGATGAAGATAACGATGGTGTTGGTGAAGAAAAACCAGTTATTGGATTCTGGAGTGGGATCGTTTGGCTGATTGGAATGACTGTGTTCATTGCTGTTTTATCAGAATATGTTGTGGCCACTATTGAGGTTGATTGAAGAACAATTATTGGATTTTTATAATTTTATTTAATTTTTATGAATTCAAAGTTCTCATTTTTTCTATTTTTCTGATTTTTTTTTTGAACAGGAAGCTTCGGATTCTTGGGGACTTTCTGTGAGTTTCATTAGCATCATTTTGCTACCAATTGTTGGAAATGCTGCAGAACATGCTGGAGCTATCATTTTTGCTTTCAAAGACAAGCTAGTAAGTTGTGAATTATTATTATTTTATTATATTTCAGAGTCCGCGTGATAAATAAATACCCGATCAGAAATAAAGTTGCCTGTTACTGAATCTCTCCGGAACCAAATAATCAAGTCTATATTTTTATATTTTAAAATTTATAATATATTAATATATTTACATATAATTAACCACACTAAATTCCTTGAATAAAAATATAATTCTTAATTATTTATGTAATTAACTTAATTATGATGTATTGATCTATATTCTTAACATTTTTATTTATTATTTTTAATTGCAGGACATCTCATTAGGGGTTGCCTTGGGATCTGCAACACAAATTGCAATGTTTGTGGTAAGAATTTAAGATACACAAAGTCATTCTTGATATAAAAAATTTATCAATTTATTAATTAATTGACTAAAATTTAAAAATTAACTATTTTCATAAATTAAAAAATTATTAAACTTTTATTTAATTGTCTTTTTTAATTAAAATTTATTTTTTTATAGAAAAATTGTGTATTTTTCAATATATTATTTGCCGATTTCATCAATGATTAAAATTTGATCCAATTTGGCGGTTTAAAAGTGAAAACTTTGAACTGTTCTATTTTTATTTAATTTTTAATTTTTGGTTCAATTTATTTTAATAATCTTTGTTATTAAAAACTGTAAGTTTATTAAATAATCAGCTAGTTTCTTTTTTATTTAAACTTTAAATTCTTTTATTGGTAAGGATAGTGTTCTTCAATCTTATTTCAAATTCTCCAATTTACTTCAATCTGTAATCAGTTTTATAATAATAGCTTAAGTTTTTAAACTTTAAATTTCTTGTCTTATTGGTTTAACTTCTGATTTAAAAGTTAGATTTTATAACAATATAATAGCAATTGATCTTATTAACTTTTAACTTTTTTATCGGAATGATTTAATTTTTCAGTTTGTTTTAGTATCCCATATTTGATTAAACATGAAAATGTTAAAAAGATTTATAAGTGATAAGGGTCAATTATCCAAATGACTAGTTCTAATTATTTTGGCAATTGTTAACCCAAGTTTAATTCTTATTAACGGGTTCTATACTTTACCCATATTAAAAATTCTAATACAGTTACATCTAAACAATTAAATTGTGACACTTCTTACAGGTACCAATCTGTGTGATTGTGGCTTGGATAATTGGAATTGACATGGATTTGGTTTTCAACCTGGTAG
>JANZXR010000004.1:33763740-33788191 GCA_027575705.1 Erythroxylum echinodendron | reverse complement strand
CTTCTTACAGGTACCAATCTGTGTGATTGTGGCTTGGATAATTGGAATTGACATGGATTTGGTTTTCAACCTGGTAGAGACAGGAACTCTTGCACTGTCTGTAATAGCCGTAGCATTCACTTTACAGGCAAGATTTAAGAACAATGCTGTCATCTTATAATTTAAACTATAACGTATTATTGAGTGAAACCTTATTTTCTACCTGGAACAACAGGATGGTACTTCTCATTACATGAAAGGGTTGGCACTCTTGCTATGCTACATTGTCATTGGAGCTTGCTTCTTCGTAAACAACACATCTCTACCAAGTAAGAACATAAATCTCCTACATTTCTGGAATAAGTTCAGGTCAGGTTCCGTCTGAAATTTTTTTAGAACTCTATAATTGCTAATGCAATCTTGATATGATCTTGTTCCAGACCAAAACAATATCATCAACATGAGAATCAGATCAGAGACTGGAACCATATCAGCTTAAAATGGGGTTTTGGGCTTCTGGGTGTGACTACGTCATGATCATCCATGGAATCACCTGCCTGAGACATGAACAGATTGGTTTCATTTGTTATTCTTTCATTCTGATTCATCTTTGGTTTTGGCCTGCCTGAAAGAAACTCCCAGTATGTAGTAGTGTTGTCCAGTTCGAACTCCATTGAAGATGAGTTACAGCTTTTCGTGTGTTGTTTGAATCTTCTTCAGATGTTGTTTTTTCTTTTTTCTTTTTATCAGTTCATCATCCCTGTTCTTATGCATGTTACTGAAAGGTGGCATAATGGGCACGAGGAATCCTTTGGCTTTTGTAGTGACATAAATCGAGAATAAATGAAGAGTATGCTTTGATTTGTTTTTGCTTGTAATGTATTTCCCATTCATTTTTGATAAAAATTCAAAATTTTAACCCCAAATTTTAAGAATATCAATAGCCGGGCCGGACTAATGGCTTACATGTTGGCCCGTAGCTCAAAAGGTTAAAGCTAGCCGACTCGGGACTAGACCTATCTTTTTATTAAAAAAATTAAAATACGATGTCGTTTTTATTGTTCTGATTCGGTCACAGGCTGTCCCGACCTGATCTAACCTCAACCCGTAACCCTAACTGAGCTGAAATATTTTAGACCGTGGCCTGGTTGATTGCCAAGCCTAATAGGCCAACACTTTTGGACTAAAATTGGGCCCAAGATATGGTGTTTTAAACAAACATCTTCTCCCCGCCGTTGATCATCGTACACCTAATCAATTCCCGTGGACCTGAGAACAGAGAATCAGAGAACGAATAGGCACTTGTGCCCGCAAAACAAAACTTACAAGATCGGCTTTGTTCTATTTCTGTATTTGCCTTATCTCTTCTCTTTCAGGCAACCTCCAAATTTTCAATTTCCCACCATGAGAGAAAACGACACATACGTTGTTTCATTTCGAGCCGTACCGGACCTCAGAACGTCGACGTGCAAGTTCGCTCAGAGCCCGAACCACCAGCCTCTTCTACACAGCGCGAGGCTCTGCCGCGGAGTTGGTGGCTACGGCGGTTTTGCAAATTTCGCGGCGTTTTCGATGGCGGTCAAAGGAGAGAGAAACGAATTCGGCCCGAGCACGACGCAGCTCTTGAAGCATCCGTTGGCGGTTCTCGCTTACGTCCCGAGAGATGTTGCGATATTCGTCGCCGGCGCCATCGCTGGAGCCGCAGCGAAGACCGTCACAGCTCCTCTCGACCGCGTGAAACTCCTTATGCAGGTGGTTGTTGTTCCGTTATCTGTAAACATCATCATTCGTGATTCGTCACGTTTCTTGTGTTGTTTGTTTTGACATTTAGTTCGACCGACGCCGTTTCGGACTTTGTTCTGTGTCTATGGAGAAAAAGAACAGTTCTGAATTTTCTTGGAATTTGAGTTCTAATCTGTAAAGTGACTCGACTTGTGTTGCAGACACATGGAGTGCGTGTTGGGCAAGAAAGTGCTAAGAAAGGAATTGGTTTCATAGAGGTGTGTTATGGTTGAAACTGAGTGGAAGTTGGTTTGCAGGAAGGTTTCTTTCCACTCAAATTCATTGCTTGTTCCTTAGTTCCATGTTGTTTATATTATATTACCAAGTTGTGTATATTATATTAATGGAGACGTGTTCCTTCTAAACAAATTGCAGGCCATTACAATGATTGGGAAAGAAGAAGGGATTAAAGGGTACTGGAAAGGGAACCTTCCTCAGGTCCGTTTCATTCTTCAGACTCTGCATTCATTTGAATGTGAATTTGGAAATTAATTGTGTTCAGATTTTAGTCTCCTTAGTTTGCATTTATGATAAACATTTCAGGTGATACGGATCATACCTTACAGTGCTGTCCAGCTCTTTGCTTATGAGACATACAAGGTAACGGTGATTAATCAATCCTTTGGAGGGTGCGGAAGAAGACTATACTTTACAGATTCTTGACTGATATCTCACTGCTGAATAAATAGAAACTGTTCAGAGGAAAGGATGGTGAGCTCTCTGTAATTGGAAGACTCGCAGCAGGTGCTTGTGCAGGCATGACATCCACTTTTGTGAGTGCCATAGTTAGCTTGAATTTGGAATATATCCTAACTTAGTTTTTAAGTTTCGGGTACTATCTTGAGGAATTTTAATCTGCAAAAGTTTTCATGCTTTAGTAGATATCTTCCTTTGCTATTCATCTTTATATGTTTAACTGTGTTTGCATCTCAACATACTATTCGTTACATAGACAGTTAACTTAATTCAGAATATATGCTAAAGTAATTGTTAAATTTTGGGTACTATATTGAGGAATTTTGATCTGCAAATCTTTTCATGCTTTAGTATATTACTTCTTTTGCTATTCATCTTTATATGTTTAGATATGTGTATATCCGAGCATACTATTTGCTACATAATAGTTAACTCAATTTGGATCCCATGTTAAATGTCTTATCTCTCTAGGTAACATATCCTTTGGATGTCCTACGGTTACGTTTGGCAGTTGAACCAGGATACCGGACAATGTCTGAGGTATAATGTGCTACATAAGCTTATATCATGGTTAGAGGATCAGGAGTCTGTAAAATTAACTTCAGTGATTTCTGCAGATCGCTTTAAATATGCTCCGAGAGGAAGGAATTGCATCTTTTTATTATGGTCTTGGGCCTTCTCTTCTTGGCATTGCTCCATATATTGCTGTAAACTTTTGTATTTTTGACTTGTAAGTTCTCTAGTTCCCTGAATGTTTTTCTTTTATGCTATACATATTTCCTAAATACTTTTAGTTCTGAAGATAAAGAGCATTGTGAGAAACACTTGCCCTCTTCGTATAACAGGGTGAAAAAATCATTGCCAGAGAAATACAAGGACAAAGCTCAGTCATCTCTACTAACTGCTGTAGTATCTGCTGCAGTTGCAACACTTACTTGCTATCCTTTGGACACGGTGAGAAGACAGATGCAAATGAAGGGTTCACCATACAAGTCAGTTTTGGATGCCTTTCCAGGTAACTAGATATAATTTGCATTTGTTGAAACTTCCTTTACATGATTGTCTCCATGGCTCTAGTTGTACTTTATGCTTATCAACTTTTTTGATTGGGAAAATGAATGAATCAGTCTTGGTCTTTTGTAACAAGTTGTTCGTGGGGAAACAGAATTTCAGAGTTGGGACCTTATATAGAGGCTAAAAACCAGTAGAGAGTGACAAAGAGAGAGACTGAGAGAAAGAACAAAGTTAATATTCAGCCTAGCATCTATAATCAATTATTGTGTTTACGTGACTTTGTATCTTCGGTAATGTATTTGGCCACATAATTGGGCATCCAAGTTTGAAGGGCTACATTTTCCTTTTCTCATTTTCTACTCTATAAGGTCCTTAGCTGCCTGATTCCTCGTCATCTAATTCTAAAATGGAAAGCTTTGAGGCATAACTAGTACTGGTTCTGGGAGAGTTTCTCTATTTTTCTTGTAAAGGATGTGATGAAGTTTCAAGAAAAATTCCAAGTCAGGCTTCTGAAGTTAGATTGCGATTTACGGTTCTTAATTATCCAATCTTTAGATGTTATAGGGTGGATCCAAGATGAATTTGCCTGAAATGCCTTGTTTGTGGATTTTAAATGATTCAGGAATCATCGAGCGTGATGGAGTAATAGGCTTGTATAGAGGTTTTCTTCCCAATGCATTGAAGAACCTACCAAATAGCAGGTTTGCTTTTAGTCTTTTTTCATCATCTTCGTTCATGTACATCCATATGTCCCTAAAAATGATTGATTGGTCAATCAATAAGATTATCCTCCAAGAGTGTACTTCATCTTTTGCAGCTTTCAGAATTTCGTAGTTTTGTTTATTTAGATACTTGATGTCTGAAAATGATGATTATAGGAACTATGTGTATGAGCATGTTTGTTATGATTCTCATTCTTCTCTGGAACATACAGTGTTTAGGCTCAAATAGGGATGCCCCAGCCCACCAGTTTCAGGCCGGGACCAAAAGGACACCATTTTAGTAAGTTATGTCAGAATAATGTTGTTTTGCCCAAACTGGGTCAGTCCTCCCAAACTCGGACCACTCCGTGTTCAATCTGCCATCCCTAGGTCCAACTGCAGAAATGCCTGTGTTCCAGCGACTTAATGCACAATTTCTTTATCTGATGTACATGACAATTTCAGTTCTCCTTTGATTGATAAATTCTTAATCCTTCATTTTCTACTGCAGCATACGGCTTACCACGTTTGACATCGTCAAACGTCTCATCGCAGCGAGTGAGAAGGAACTGCAAAGAATCGTAGATGAGAACTGCAGAAGACAAAGCAAGAAGACCGATGTTTGAATGATGATTCCCAGTCCGGGATGACCCATTGTATGATTTTTGGCCCATTTTTTCACAGCCTATTTTGTTAGGATGTGCCTATTGTTGTCACAGAATGAGGAATTATGTATCTTTTGTAGGAAATTATGTTCTTCTGCTAGTGTTGTTCCGTTATGATATTGTCGTGTCAGTAATACTTGCGTTCTAAGAGCAAAATCTACATTCAATTATCAACTCATTATGTGCTATTGGTTAAGCGTATAGTCATAAAGGTCTACTTTAGATTTGAACTTTTATCACAAGTTGCACCCATTTTTGTGTGAAAATTTCACTTCGGTCCGCTTAAGCAAAATTCAGCCTTTTCTTGTGAATGTCGTCGAACATTTCCATTAGCCCTTAAATACTTCACGCGTACACAAGTGTTTAAGTGTTTTTTTCCTACACAAAAAGAACACAAGTGTAAAAGAGTAAAGAAAGTAACAAGAGATTTTTAAATGTAGCCTAAGCTACGTCTTTCATTAACTCTCACTAAAATGTTAACAAAAGACACGAGTATCTCCTATTCGAAACACTCAAGGAATTTCGTACTAGAAGCCCTTACAAGAACTTTTTGCTCGAAACCCTTACAATGAGAACTCTCTCCTAAAAGCTCTCAACTCTTATCTTTTTCTCACTGAACTCTCTTAATGATCGAATTCTCCCAAGCTCTCAACTCTAAGGAGCTATTTATAGGCTCCACTAGACGGCTCAGATAGAATTCGAATTCTTAGAATTCTACTAACTAAGATCACAATCTTATCCTATTTTATCCTTAATAGGATTAAGTTACATCACATTTAAAAGATTACCCTATTTAGGAATAGTTATCCTTATCCGTAAAGATCTCCTATATCTTCAGATGATCATTCCAGATAATCTTTATCTTTTAAAGTTGATGTTCATCCACTGCAATCTTATCCGCCACGTCATCATGTGCCACATCATCCACAGTTATCCTGTCACTGCTGATGTGTTCATCAAGGCCTATCTGCACATAAGTCCGTTAATGCACGTGTATGGACAAGTCCATCTTTCATGGTCCAGCTCACTTCATGGTCCAGTCTCGTTGATTCATAACTAAGTACAAGTCACAAACCGAGTTAATATAAAACCTCGCACGTTTTATATACCTCCGACCTGCCTCGCTGAAGTCAAGTGCCTTTGCGCATCTTCGGATCTTACATGATTTAGTTCGCCAACTCGTAAGATTTCGTCTAGTTTCCTCGTCAACACACCTTCTTCGTGCCTACCTACGTGCTAAGCATTGGCTAAAACTCGCCAACACTCGCACGAACCTGTATTATGAACTTAGGGGTATAACACGTAGTCACTAAGCGATATAAACAAACGGTGTATGTGGTCTCTTTAGTCATAGCAAAAACTGTCATCCTCGTTTAATACCTCTAACGGACTTGGGTAGAGTCGGGCTTCGGATTCAGTCAGGCTCAAGTTGTAGTTAGGCTGCATCGGGCCTGATCGGGCCCAGGCTCACCCCTAGGCCCTTTTGACTTTCCGGTTGGGTCAGCTGATACCGTTTTCTGTACTCACGTGAGTGGTTCAGGCCTGTCGAAGATAAAAGAGACACTCTACACTACATTATACGGTTGTTTCCGGTGACGACGAAGAAACATTTATATGTCCAATACAGTTTGGTCTTCGAAGTTCAAACCTCTCCAACATTAGCAAGAAAGCCTCTGTTCAAATGTGCAGTGCTCTGCAGCTGTCGTTCCCGGCGCGAGCTTTCGAGTCTTCGAGAAACAGCAGGACAAATCGAGCTCTCGGATTTCAGATTCTCCAGTCGCCCGTACGGTGCGTTCGTCGTGAAGGAGAAGAGCAGGAGGCGAACATTGAGAGGTTCCAGCTTCTTACTTGTACTTTCGGTTTGTTTGTTGAGGAAAAATATGGAAGAGCGGAAGTTTTCGGGTTTTTAAAAGCTGTTTGGATCTTTACAAGTTTTTTGTTTACGGTTTCTTTTAGCAACTGTAAAGACGCTGTTAGCTACGGGCTTGATTTGTTCTACTTCTTGCAGGAGGACTCGGTGTGAGCAGCAAGTCATTTTGGTGGAAAGATATGGAAACGGAACAGTGAAAAGGTCTTTTGCTTGTGTTTGTTGGATTCTCGCGTTTAACTTGCAATAGATAACGAGCTTTAGGCTTGAGTTTCTTGATTTAAGTAGAAGCTGTCTGCGATAAAGTGTGTGTTTAGAGGTTACGTTGGTTGTTTGACAACAGGTACGTTGTAGATGATGAGTTAGGATTCAAGAGTTTCTTCGAGGATTCGGTAAATAATCGGTTCGAGGAATTGAATCATTCTGACTCCGAGCTGTCTTGGCTTCCAAATATTGTGAAGGATTTTATCTTACCTGCAGGTTTTCCAGGTGAAAATGTAGTTTTATCATGTTTTTGCTTCATCATAATATTGTTATGCTCGAGATTTCTTTTCATCTTACACATTTTACTGACTTTTCATAGCTGCAAGTGATTTTATGTTGCACTGATTGAGATGGGGTGTATGATATCGATAATTTACATCACTAAAAGATATTGTGAAGACTTCGTTATAGCGCGGTGTTGAAATTTCTTTTTTTGGCATTGTTGTGTAGTTGTTGTATAAGGTGTTCTAAAGAGACTTCGTGTTGAATTCACAACATTTAACTGTCTTATGATTCTTTGAATTTAGGATCAGTGTCGGGTGACTATTTGCAGTACATGTTGTTGCAGTTCCCCACAAATGTTACTGGATGGATCTGCCACACATTAGTCACGTCAAGTCTCCTAAAGGCATGTCAATCTAACTCAGGCCGTTACTTTGGCTTGGGTATGTTTTCTAGGAATCAAGCTTTTCTTGACAGTTTACACTTTTCTGGGCATTGGAACTTATCAAATTTCCCACAGAATGTGGTCTTTTCATGAACTATTTTCAATTACCTTGCATAACCATTGCAGGCTGTTGGCGTTGGCTCTTTTACAGGAACTTCTACTGCCGCTTCTGCTGCTGCCATCAGGTAATATAACAGTACACAGTTCTTCTAGTACATAATGTATGTTACATATATATTTGATTGTATTAAATTATAACCATAATGATTTCTCCAGATGGGTGTCAAAGGATGGCATTGGAGCGCTAGGGAGGTTAATCATTGGTCTGAAACCCTGAAAAGACTCTCAACTGAAAAATATAATAAACAATGTTTAGCATCAAGTGTATATGTTACTATTTCTCTTTTCTTTAGGTGGAAGATTCGGAAGTCTTTTTGATGATGATCCAAAACAGTGGCGTATGTATGCAGACTTCATTGGCAGTGCAGGGAGGTCTGTCCACAAACTTTTTGTTTGATTCTTGGAATATTAAATTTGCTTACAAAGACGAAGCCAGGAGGAATCTCTTATTCTATTGTGCAGCATCTTTGATCTAACCACCCAAGTGTACCCTGCCTACTTCCTGCCATTGGCTTCTCTTGGAAATCTTACCAAGGTTAGACGGTATTTGCCTCATTGCTTGCTCATTTCCTTTATCATTTTGGTAGGTGGGGATACACTAGTAAATAGTAGCTGATCTATTGGGTGTTAAGACTTCCGGTTGTTTACTTAAGGCTATCAATTAACAGGCTGTAGCAAGAGGCCTGAAAGACCCCTCATTCCGTGTAATTCAAAATCATTTTGCCATCTCAGGAAATCTTGGAGAGGTAGCTGCAAAGGTAGAATTCTACTTCTCATAATCATAAAATAGTTCATCAACCCAAATCACGTCTGTATGATGCTTTAGAAGAACCAGATGAACACAATGTACCTTCACATGAGAATTCATACAAGGTTGACGCAGTGAATTAGTTACTTTACTTTTGATTCTTATGATGCTGCTTTAGTTGTGCATGCAATTGTATTAAATTTGGTCATATATTTTTAGTGGTTTATGGTGCAAAGATTGTTTAGTTGTGGCCTCTTTCTTAAAAATCTGATATCATATTGGATTATTGGGAGAACCTTTCATGTCTTTCAACTATTATACTGGTGGATTGATAGAAATTGAGTAAGGTTTAGCCATGAATTCAATTTCTCATAAGGTTTTAGTATGAACTCAATCTCATCCTTAGAAGGATGACCGATAGACTTGTATGCTGTAAACAATATTCTCGAATGAATTAGAAACTAATTCTTTCAGGAAGAAGTTTGGGAAGTAGCTGCTCAATTGCTTGGCCTTACTCTAGGCATACTTATCCTGGTACATTTCTGTTGTTCACCAAAGTGAATATTTATAAGTTATTGATAGTTTGATTTTACTTTAGAAGTAGCACATGCATTAAGTTGCACTCTCTTACTTGTAGGATACACCTGTGCTTGTAAAATCCTTCCCAGTGTTGACATTTACATGGATGAGCATCCGGCTTCTGCACCTTTGGTTACGTTATCTGTCTCTTTCAGTTCTACAGTTTGACACGGTAAGATTGTTATACAATAGAGTTCTATTTTCTCTTGTGCTGAACTAAGAGATGTATATTGCATGTGGAATTCATTCATGATTGAGCAGTGACCTTCCTTCGTAGATAAATAAATTAACAAATGAGTACTTTGTTCACTTCCTAGGAATGGGGATTTAGGATGTTGAGAGAAGACAAGCTAATATCTGGGATGCAATTACTAACGTTTCCATTCTGGATTTATTTTGTATAGATAAATCTCAAGCGTGCTCGTTTGCTGGTGAAATCGCACATCTTAAACTCTGTTGTTCTAGGTAACATTATACCTTTTCAATTTCCTTGTTAGTGCATAACATTTTGTCTTATGAGATTATCAAAGTTAAGTTGGTATGATTGTTCAGGATGTGTAGATTGCAACAATGAAGAAAATATTTTATCATGGGAAACTTTGACGAAGCCACGGATTATATTTGGTGTACCATTTGAGGAGATGCTTGGCCGTGAGAACAGAGCTGCAAAGGTGTGCTTCCATTTACCGTTTTAATGTTACTTATTGGAGAAGAAAAATCTGAATGCTTTAACCAATAATCAACCCAGTAAAAATAATAGTTTTCCATTTGGAATTTTGGCAAAGCATTCAAATTTTACCTTTGGAAGCACAAATCTTGATGTGGGCGTTGTTCTATGATAATATCTTTTGTTTTTCGGAGTAGGTAAAGACACTGCTTCAACTGTATGCAAAGGAGAAATATCTTCTTGTTGTTAATCAACAGAAAAAAGAATTTGAGGCCTTTGTTTCTTTCAAGGTATCGCAAGCAAAAATAACTAGGTGTTGCACAACTTGGTTTTGTTTGCAAATGCCTATGTGATGATTTCACATTCTCTCAAAAATAATTTTAATTTTAAATGCAGGTGGGTGCTACAAGCATGTCTGTCTTGCAGAGTGTCTGGCAGGCTCATTGGTTACACGCGAATTGGGAAAACTCGGCTGATGCCTTTGATCAGCTTACTCAAAGCCTCCTAGCGATGGAAGCTAGGTTTGAAGATTTCATTCTGCAGTTGGACTTAGCTGGTTGGAACACAAAACAAATTAATCTTAAGGTTCCATGGGAAATTTCCATCAATGAACTCTACCCTGCTTGATTCATTTGATCTTTGATCCGCAATCTCATGTCCAAACTACACTCTGCCTGAAACTATGACCCATTGATCAACATAAGTATGCAGCTGGTATTGTTCTATTCACTGGAATGCTCCTTGAGCAGGTCCAGCTACATGTATGGCCCAAGTGAAAATTGAACTTTGTCTTTGCACGCCAATTTGGCTGGCTGGAAGTTTTACAAGTTTCTTGCTGGAAGAAGGCTGAAACGCCTTGTCCGAAACTAATGAACCTGTTGTTGACTTTCTGATGTCTGAATTCTTTTCAATTGTGTGCAAGTCTTGTAGAATTACGCGATCCGGCAAAAGCTGAAATTGTATACAACAGTCAAGATACGAAATAGACAACAGAAGGGTTAGAGTCTATGACTTACTCTTTTCCCAAACTCTATTATCTGGTTTTTGCATGTGTGTACTCTACATTCTGTTTTGCGATAAAAAGTTGTACGTTAGATTGCTGCTTAATGAGGTGAAGCGGTGGCATGTCCCAGTCCCACGAGCAAAACCAGTGGCGTGTCCGGCCTCTGACAATAAACGCTCACAGACACCTCGGGATTGAATTGAAATGACTTGAAAGCTATACATGAATTGGCCCCGCCCAGATGGGCTTCATTCGCATAAAGGTACGAGACAAAGCCTAATTCCTTTTGAAAGTGTTTCTTGTTAAAAAACTAGACGTGTCTTACGTTGAAGACAATTTGAATTGATGGAATAGACTTATTTAAAAAGAAAAGGCTCACGAGAGCCTCCCTTAAGTTGTGCCTGAAGAAACATGCATATGTACGTAAGTTGAGTCAGGTTTAGAGATTCTTTACTAAAATACACAAGGAGCAAGTGTCCATCTCTTCTCGTTTTACATGACCTTTTCTAACAATATCTGTCTGCTACAGTGCTACTACTGTTCCTTATATCTTTAAAAGAACTTTGCCGTTTTCGTTAATCCATGGTTAAAGTGTTGTGTCGGTACTGCAAGCAACTAATTTGTTGCTTCTTGCTTTACAGCTATTGGCTGGAGGTTGGCATGTCATAATCGCTTGCATCAATAATTTAAGGTCTAGTATATCTCTTGAGTATTCTTTTGTCTTCAATCTTTCATTTTTAACTCGGCCATACCCTTCAAGATTCGCCTGTGAAAACGATCATAAAATACACAAACCAATTAAGAGAAACTGTTGCCGTTAGGGGTTATTCAAGCAGTTTAAATTAAATTTTCAATAGCATTTTAGTGTAGAAGGTTATACTTTCAAGTAAAGTTGAAGGCTTTGTAATTCAATTTTACCAAAAAAAAATGATAGTTGAGAATAAAAAGACATCAAAATTCATAAGTATCTCAATTTAAACTTAATTTTGGATTTGATCTACTTGTTCGATAAGTGGTTTATCTTAGATACATAGTTTACCGGTTGTTAAATACGTAGCAGTTTATCTAAATGTATACTCAAAAAGATAGTGAACACACTTGATGTACTCCAAACGTAAAATTATGTAAAAGCGTATGCATTTGGTTGTTTTTAAAAGCAACAAAAAAGACAAGAAACACATGTTTAGCATACCCTTGAAATGGCAGAATGCGTAACTATACAAAATAATATAAAGGAAAAAGATTTGCCCTACCAAGTTGCTGCTTCTATTTCTGATCTACTTAAGCTGATAGAATCTTTTTATGTCACCTCGAGAATGATGATACAACATAACATAAGAGTTTCTGAACGTATGGATCATTTTCTGCTGTGATTATCAAAATCTCTTAATGAAGTTACCTTTTATCTTCTGCTATAGTTGCACTTATTCGGAAGAAGCCAAGTTTTCCTCCCCATTCCTTTTAGTACAAGTCTTTTGGTCACTTTCATATAGTTTTCTAGTGTTGTGCCCAATCACCAACTGGACAAGTATTCCTTCTCAATTGTTACTGAGAAAGAAATTAGCTATACATGCATATATCTAAATATTTACATCCTTATACTTTTTAGATTAGAAATACCCTCCTTACTAATTACAAATAAAGTTGCATATTACTGAACTTTTTTAGATTTCGCGTATCAGCAAAATTTTTATCGAATTAATGTTATTGTTATTGGTTTTTTTAACAAGTCGGATTAGACTATGACTATGAAATTTTTTTCTTCATTCGAGTCTGGCTCAATGAGTATATTAATCAATTATGATGTAAATATTAAATAAGATAATATTATTTTATTTGAATTAATTTAAAAGAGTTCAAATTAATTTTCTTGAATTTATATTGTGTTGAGCCAAAATTACCATCCTAGGGTAACATATGTTTTTGAGGTGGTGAGAATCTGTCTTGTCTGCTGAATTTACCTATTTCAATTGTTGATTGTTTTTAGCATATTATGTTACAAAAGCACTTTTCTTTGCATGTCAAATCTTTTATTCAATTTACTCTGTTCCAATCCTGTTTTATTAAATCTTATTCATACATTTATATATGATCTATATAAATGTGTGGATGAGATTTAATAGAACATGATAAGAATACCATAATCGACATAGGAGATTTGACCCCTCTTCTTTGCACCGGTCTTTGCTTAGTGGAATTGATAATTAATAGGGTTCCTCATTCTAGTGGATTGGTGAAGCTATCCAGAGTAGAACACAGAATTCTAGTCTATCTAGCTTAAAATAATTAGGAAATGATCAATTATTTATTATATGGAGACGGTAATCTTATCCACCATAATACTTTAATTTTTTAAGCTTGACCATCGTTAAACAATAGCTAAGCATCTCAATTTAGACTAAACAATTTCAATACAAATCCTTCCTTATATAAACCCTTATTTTAATGTATCAATAGTCTCTATCTTTTGGTAAAATACTAAATAAACCTTCTTCAGCACACAGTAAGCATACTTGTAATTATCTTTTAGGGTGTACATTAGATAAATTATTAGGTGGATACAAACAATATTTTAAAAATCAAACCCTACTATCACTCACCAAAGAGAAGGCGCGTAACGTTTATATGGTTTCTTCTGAAGTGATATAGAAAAATGTCTAAATTGGGACTATCGGCCTATGGGTAAATGTATGCAGATGCGACAATGGATTGAACCGGATCAAAAGATTGAACTGTTGACAATTGCCGAACAATTAAAAATTAAACTGATAAGATAAAAGATTTAAAATTTAAAAGGTTTAATTGATATTAAATTGGTGTATAGTAAAAATTAAATAAAATTGAAGAAAAATAGATCTAAATACTCTTTCTTCCTCAGATGGGGAATGGGCCAAGCCGATTTATTTTTTGCTCAGAAAGTGCATTCTTTAGTTCGAAAGAAGTTGAATTCGGATTTTTCAAATCTAATTCTGATTCTATTTAGGAGCATGCTGTGCAGATTCAAAAGAGGCAAGGTGCTCATATATGAAATTCGGTTTTTTGACTATCTTTTTTCAAAAAAATTGACATTTAATTAAACAAGACACTAAAATAAAAAACAATTGACTTATTATGATTTATTAAAGCAAATTAATTTACAAAATTCAATTGGTTCATTAATTAATTAATTATTTAATTTTTAATAATAATAATTATTAAGTTAAACTTAATCAAAAAATTAGTAAGTTCTGGTTTTTTATTATTGTATATAATATTTTATAAATAATATATTTTAAATAAATAATTTAATAAATTAGCCCTCATTCTAATTAAGTTTTTGCAAAATTTTGAGTGCCTCTCCTTCAGATACCTTTTCTCAAATTTTTTAAAGTATTTCACAAGACCCAAAAAAGAATAATTAGGTCTACTTAGGTACAGCCGAGTCTAAGTGGGTCCGTTTCTTCACCAATAACAACACGTCGCGCTTTTGAACTTCAAACATAATTACATAACCAACCGCAAGTGGGGCCCGAGCATAACGGTTGGACCAAACCGTGCATGCCCTCCACGTGTGAGAGATGCTTCACTCTTCTCTCACAAGTGTCCATGACGACAAATTCTGTACTCTTTATCCTCACCCAAGCGGCCTATAGTCTCCATACTACCACGTCATTGCTGTAGATCACCATCCAATAGAACTTCACTGTGAGGTAAGAAAAATCACTGACATGAGAGCAATAGAAATATCGGGAAGAGGTGAATTTATAAATTTTCCTGATACCTGAATTTCTAGGCAAAATATGAAGGGTATCGTGGTAAATTCATATGTTATCACCGAATCGACATTAAATATGATAACAGAGGACACAGAGATGTCCATAACTAAACAGTGTTCGACTTGGACAGTGTTACTTGTGTTTCAAGCGAAATAGCTCACGCCCTTCATGTCTACCAGTTTCTAGTTTAATCCGAACTGGGTTTGGTTCGATTTCCCAAAGGGTCATCTTTTTGTAATGTTTTGAGTTTTTTTGTTGGGAAAGATCTGATCTTCCTTGGAGTTTGATTAATGGGTGCGGTCTGAAAGTGTTAGAAATTGTGGAAGACAATATAAAAGGAATGCGGAAATCGTTCAAGGACTCTCTTAAGGCTCTTGAAGCTGATATTCAGTTTGCCAATACCCTGTAATTTACTGTCTTTTGGCTCTAGCTTCGTCATGTTTGTTTCCTTTTCTCTGTTATGTCTCCTGTTGGTTGTCTGAGTTCTTCATTTCTCTACTTTTTCTACGAGTTTACTCTTGTTTGTGTTCGAATTAATTTCAAGTTACTGAGATCTAAGTGGGGTGATGTGGGTTTTTGTTTTGGTTGGGACTCGAAGATGTAGTCTTCTTTTTTTGGTTTGTCTCTTTAGTTTAAGGCATTCGATTCAAATCACTTTGTGGATTGTTTGATGATTGGTCGAGGTGTAAAATTCGATCAAGGTATCTTTTTCTGATATCGAGCCAAGGTCTGCTTGATCCGGGTGTCGGTGACGATGGTGCATGCAAGTTTAACTCAAGATTTTGTTATATCCAGATTGTACCTTGGCGTCAGTGAAGATGATGCATGCAAGTTTAACTCAAGATTTTGTTGTATCCAGATTGTTTTGGTCTTTTCCTGGTTATGTACTGGGAGAGAGGGATGATTTTGTAAGAGTGCGAAGATGGGCGCTATAGAAACCATACTATCTACTAAGCAGCCTTGGACTTGTGTCCTTTCTCTTTTTATTGTTTTTCTGTTCAGAGGTTTTGTCATTCCCTGCAGATGAATGAAGCACTTGGTAGCTGTGATCATTCCTGAGTTTACTCTTCTCTTACTGTGGTCTTGGTCATAAGCGATCCATGCAAGCTCTTTTATCTTACATAAGCTTTTAATGAGTATCAGCATTAGACTGTGGTTGATTTTATTTTTGCGAGGAACTCAATTACAATTAGTAATTTGAGAAAATTTCAGAACCCACCAATAAGTACGACAACAAATGGACCAAAACCATGTTTGCCTTTTCACTGACATGTCACCTATGACATAGATCCCATGTGGTCTAGCTGAATATTGTTTGACATGAAGATGAGAACTGATGTTGTTAGACTCTGTTCATGATATCTTTCTCTGCAATTTCTTATCGTATAGTAGTCACTTTGGTTGTGATAATAACGTACTTTTTACATGTTCTGACACAGGGCTTCCGACCATCCTACTGAATACGATGGTGGCTGCCTCCAGATGAGATTGTCCTACAGTCCTGCAGCTCATTTTTTACTCTTTCTTGTTCAGTGGACTGATTGTCACCTTGCTGGCGCCTTGGGATTCCTAAGGATTCTTATATACAAGGTAATCTGCTTAAGTAGCAAATATTTAACCTGATCCTAATATAAATACTTAGGAATTATCAAAATGCACCACAGGCCTATGAAAATGGAAAGACCACCATGTCCATTCTTGAGAGAAGAGCTAGCTTGAGAGAGTTCTATGGTGAGTAAGTTCGGGTATCTTGCTAATTTGTTTGGTAAGTGATCTAGTTCTCAACTCTTTTGAAACCGTCTTGGCAGGTGTAATATTTCCCTCATTAATGCAACTCCAAAGAGGAATTACTGATGTGGAAGACAGGAAACAGAGGGAAATTTGTTCCAAGTTCAGAAAGAAACTTGACATGGACAAAGGAAAACTCTCTGAAATTGATATGGAAAGAGAAGAAGAGTGCGGGATTTGCTTGGAGATTAACACCAAGGTCGTATTGCCAAAATGCACTCATTCTATGTGCATGAAATGCTATCGCAGTTGGTAAGCTAATCTTGCAGCACATGTAATTCATACTGTGCTAGATCTTTAGCCTGTGACCATCTTACTCTTTGTCACGAAATCTAATTGCATTAAGAAATTCATCTCTTCATACATTCATAACAGCTAATAGGAAAAGTTTCAAGCTTGTTCAAAGTTAAACAAGTTGAGAGTTCTCCTTTTCTGCTTGAATTTTAGTTGTCAATTGGAAAACATTGAAACGTTTTGAAATGTCATCAGGCGTGCAAGGTCTCAATCTTGCCCTTTCTGTCGAGACAGTCTGAAAAGAGTCAACTCCGGTGACCTGTGGTTATACACCTGCAACAACGAGATTGATGACCTGCCTTCAATCACTAGGGAAAACTTGAAGAGATTGTTCATGTACGTTGAGAAGTTACCTCTCTTGGTTCCTAGTCCAATGCTTGTTACTCAGGATCCCAGGTCCCTTCAATGATAGATTGACAAGGTTCCACATTTTGGTATATAGAATTTGCTTGATTTTGTACATAAATTCTAGTTCCCTCGGGCTCAGCATTTCATTTTAGGAATTGTCAATACACATGGGTTTTACTGATAGCTTTGGATCAAAGGTGTAATCTGGACCTAAACCTCAATTTTTGTAATCTTCGATATCATTTATGATCTAAAATGTTGAAAAAAAATACTTATTA
The DNA here is from genome assembly GCA_027575705.1 of Erythroxylum echinodendron. Taxonomy (NCBI): domain Eukaryota; kingdom Viridiplantae; phylum Streptophyta; class Magnoliopsida; order Malpighiales; family Erythroxylaceae; genus Erythroxylum; species Erythroxylum echinodendron. The sequence goes on along the minus strand of JANZXR010000004.1, from coordinate 33,770,976 downwards.
TAGGCAGGGCCGGTCTTGAGGTTTTGTAGGCTCGAGATAAAAGAGAAGATATGGGGCCCCTAATTTTATCTCTATGTGCAGGAAAACAGTTAGTTCTTAAAAAAACTAGAAGCTCGAAAGAATAGAGCAAATCAGGAAGTGTTGGGCACAGGCTCAGCTCGCCCTTGTCCAAGGCCGGGCCTGATTATAGGTTGAATAGGATGCAAAATGGTATTATTAGATAATATGTGAAGTTAAATTTCAGGGATTAACAAAAACTAATTCTATTTAGGGTTTAATATGTTACTTGTATTGAAGTACATCATAATACTATAAATAAAATATGTTTAGAAAGGTTTAAGGAGTGGTTAAGCTTAAACCAATTTCAAGAAAGTTAAATTAGATTTATGAGAAAATTCATATATATATAAGACAATTGCTTAATGAATATAAAGAAATTAAAATTATATTCATTCGTTAGCAAGTGAAAAAATAGTTCTTAAAATGTTAAAAAAAGAAATTGTGCTTATTATAAAAATTTTAATAAACATGTTCTTATTTAAAATTATGGATCTTTTCATAATTTTATATAAGTTTAAATAGAAATAAACATTTTTAGTGTTAATGAATATGATTTAATATATATAATTCTTAATTAAAATTATGAATTTTTTATAATTTTACAAAGCTTAAATACCAAAGTATCCTTATAATTTTACTCCAATTTATAAATTAGACACAATAAAATTATAAAGGGAAAAAAAAGATTGTGTCCATAATTTATAATTTATAGAATTAGTCAAAATCTAAGAGATCTCACTTAGATTTTGAAATTGTAAAAGGGTTGAAATATGAGACAAAGGAACTTGCTAATATGCAAAAGCACACAACTAACGATTGAAAATAGAGTACACAGAGAAGTTGATAGTTCAGGTTCCTGTATGAATGAGACTAACCCAATTCATCATCAGGAAGAGACAACAAGTTTTCTGCTGCTCATCAATATATTATGTTTTTCCCTTTCCTGCTTCAGAGATCACCACCTTCTATACAATCCAAAATCAGGAAAAACATCCAACTTCAATCATCATCATCATCTTCTTCTTCTTCTTCTTCCTCATCCTCCTCCTCCTCCTCCTCTTCTTGTTCATCTTCCACCACTTCCTTGTCTTCCTCATCCTCCTGCTCCACTTCCTAGCAGAAGATGAACCAAAACATTAGAGTATAGGATTGGACATGAAGATATTAAAGCAAAGGTATAACATATTCAAAAATGTCTAATCTTTTAAAATTTTTCTAATTTAGTATTAAAACTTTTTAAAGTTTTCAATTTAGTGACTAATCTTTTTTAAATTTGTATAAATCAGGTCAAAGGATTATTTTTGATGATGTGATATGCTTAATAAATGCCACATGAATATCCATCTATTAATTACATCAGCAAAAACTAACATTTTGAATTGAATTGTTAAAGTTTAAAAGGTTAGTCACTTAATTAAAAATTTTAAAAGCTTAAGACATTGGATTGAAAAAAATCTCAAAAGGATGAATACTTTAATATTGATTATCTCTAAAGCAAATGTTAGATAACTATAGAGACAATAGAACAATAAGATCATTAGCATACACAACAGTAAAAGCCTTCCCGAGAAGTGGGATCAGAGAATAAAAAACTTTTAACAAAATCAGTCAAGAACTACTATGAGAAGCCAAATTTCAAGCATAACTGTTATGTATTAGGTTCAAACAGCCACTTTCTGACAAGAAACAAGAGCTTGTTTGTTAATACTGGTTCTTCATTTATGTCATGAAACCTACGATTGGAAATTGCAACAGAATGGAGCTATAGTATACTTATAATCTCAGCTACTTGTTTGAAAACACTCAAAGAGGAAGACTAATCGGTTAATCACTTGTACTCTAGTCCAGTTGATTCTATTGAGTTCAATAAGTAAAAATGAGTACCTGTTTCTTGTTGTAGGCATTCATGAGCTTCCCGTACTCAGCCTTCCTCTTTGCAGCTTTAGCTTCATATGGAGCCTTCTCCTGCAGAACCAAGTTGCAGAATTCGAGTTATCGGAAAAGGACCACAGAGCTGGACAAATATAAGCCAATACCCACCAACTCGTTCCTATGACCTCTTTAGAGACAATGTTGGAGGTAAACACTCATTTCCAACATCAACAGTTGGCTAAAAAGAAGCTTCAAGGATTAGATCTAGATCAGCTACTAAACAGATTGCCAGTACCCATAAAATCATTCTTACTTTGCAAGTTTAGGTCATAAGTTCCAAAAGCCTTCCATTTAACAACTTTATAAAGATTAAAACTTACATCAGGTGACATTGACTTCCACTTCTGTCCTCCAGCTTTCCCAACCTTCAGTTATCAAACACAGAGATTAAGCTAAACTAAACCAATCTCGTATCTGATACAACATTCTAAATCGAGACTGCCACTAGGACAAGTCTAGAATACTGCTTACTGCTGCAACAGATGACACATTTGGGTTTTCCTTCTTGAATGTCTGCCTAAATTCCTCCCTGAAAATTTTATTTGGCATGAACATATAGATATTCTACAATACCAGTAACAACAGACAAGTGACTACCATGAACAATATCAAATAGAGAGGTACATACAGGAAGACAAAGAAGGCACTAGGAGGCCGCTTTGGTTTGTTTGGATCTTTCTTGGCCTTTTTATCCCGGTTAGTCTTTCTCTTGGCACTCTTATTGACCGCAGCCGCAGCCTTCCTCTTTCCGATCTTTCTGAAAAGAATAAAGGTACTGTAATCTGAAGGTGCTGCACCCTCAATTCAAGTTTATAAGATTAGACCTGATAGAGTTTACTCAAAGGGATAAAGAATCCGTAGTTGAGTTTACTCGCTTCCAAAGTATCTATTCATTTCGTATTCTGTTCCTTTTTTATGGCAATAGCAACAAAACCAATTGCTTTGTTCAAGAATACCCTTTTGAAAGGATAAACTAAGCTCATAACCAGACTTAGCACTCATGTAAACCAAAGAACAATGAACTAACCTGTCATCAGCAGGCTTCAAAACTTCCCCTGAAACCTTCAATGTCCCCTTGCCCTTGGCTGTCTTCATTGTTGATCGAGGATCCCTAGTCAAGAAATTTAGATAAAATGAGAAATTTTCTGCATCACTTCCACGTGTAAAGTCTTAACCCAAAATCAACAGAACATGAGCTTAGAACTTGTAGCGAGGACTACAATCATAAAAGTCAACGCAAAGCAGATTACTAAGTACGAAGTCACAAAAACCCTTATAAGGCCAAACGCAAAAAATAATTTTGAAGAGAATAACAAGAACAACAGCTCGATATAAGTGTACAACACTTAGCTTACCAGAAGTTAGTTCACACTGACCATAGCTTCTATAGGTAAGATTTTCAGTAAGTGAACACAAAACCATGAAAGTTCAGTAAGAGCTTAACTATATATTCATAAGACTGAAAGCATCGAACCAGGACACCAACGGAGTCAGAGAGACAGATTTCGGCACAGGGGTCAAGTGAAAAGACTGTGAACACAACTCACTACACGTTCTATGAAGAATTTGGACTCGACACTGATTGAAAAAGAAAAAGAACTGGACTTTCGCGGCAAATCAAGCAAACAGCTCAGGAACAAAGAAAACAGCGATCTCTCAAATAACCCACCACGTTACATAGCATAAAAGAGGAAACAAAACCAACAAAGAAGAAGCCATCGAAGAACAAAACAAAACAGAGCACTCTGGAACCAGTAACTGGAAAAAAAATCAAGAAGAATTCATCAAACCCGAAGCTTTCAGCTACAAAACGAAACAAAATCAGTAAAGAGAAAGAATTGTAGATAATCAAATCTTAGAAAATAAAGGGGTACCTCCGAAAACTGCGATCCCTTGTATAAGAAACAGAGTAGAGCGAAACAGGGGAATCAGCACAAAGGGATAGAGGGAAACAGAGAGAATATTGAAGAACAAAAGTGGAAATGGGTATGACCGAACCTAGAGGGACACAAATCCGGTAAAAGTGACCGTCTCAGCCGGTAAAATTTAGGTCATTTGAAGCCTATCGACAAGTTATTAATAAAATAGGATCATATGTCCGGTTCTTGATATGTTATTATATTATATTAAATCTCATCCGCATATTTATGTAATCTTTACGTAAATATATGGATAAGATTTAACAAAATAAAATTAGACCGGAATAACTTAAATAGATCATTTGATGTGCTAATATAATATACTATTAGATCACTTTAGACTTTACTCTTTTTTTTTTTTTCTTCTCACTTATTATGCTATTTGAGTATTTACCATTATCCTCCAAATTATATAGAAAAACCACTAATCTATTTAAGGTTCATTTAATTCTATTATGTTTAATTATTATTAATATATTTTAATTATTAATAATAAAATAGTATATAAATTTTGAGGTAAATGAATTCTTAAAATTTTGTACATAGAATTAAGGTCCGATTATTTAGAAAAGTTGGACTTGAGATTCGATCAACTTGGACTGACCTATTAACTTCATAATAGGTTAGGTCGGGACTCAATTGTCATCCTTATCGTTAAGGTTAATTTAATGAAAAATTAATTATTTTTTTCATCGTTCACAGATATTATTAGAACTTGTAAGATCATCCAAAATTCATTTTTTTCCCTTTCTAATTGAATATAAAATTAAGGTTGACAAATTTAAGTTTTTCTTTTCATTCAAATGACCTAAAATCAATTTGAGAAAAAACTTAAAAAATTTATTATAAAATAATCTAAATATAGTTTATTAAGAAAAAGTTCAATTAATTTGTAGAATTCCCACAAACTCTCAAACATGAGACGTTTTTTTAACTCTAGAAAGCAATTTTAAATATTAGAAAGTGTGAGTAAAGTTGATATTTTAGTTTATATTTATATTCATATTTTTAAAAATTAAAAATAAACATTATTTAATTAAAAATAGAATTACGCAAACTAAAATAGCCCAAGCCCGATTAAATTCGGACCCGACCGGGCCATTATTTGCTAAACCTAGTACGCTCACCGCACTTATGGAGCTTATCCTTTACTACATGAACAAATCTAGTGAAAGAACGTCTCCTTCCGACCACATAAAAATCTCTCCACTGACATGGCCCCACATTCAGATAAGGCAGAGATAAGGCCGATGCTTTTCCATCCGTCAGACAGATACGCCACTTGATCCAAAGGCCAGCTTTGGCCTCCATGGATAAACCATCGCGCTTCCATTAAAGCTACACCAAGTGAAGCTCTTTACCGGTCGTATTCACCACTTTGTATATTCTACTCTTTGACCTCCAACTCTTCGCTGCACTCCGACCTCAATCACTGCAATTACCATGGCAACGACCGCCGCCACCTCCTCCTTCATGGGCACGCTTCTCCCTGACGTGTACTCCAACTCCGGTAGGGTTCAAGCTCGGTTCGGTTTCGGTCGCAAAAAAGCAGCCCCAAAGAAATCCTTCAAACCAACCTCCGACCGCCCACTTTGGTACCCTGGAGCTAAAGCACCGGAGTGGCTCGACGGTAGCTTGGTCGGTGATTATGGTTTCGACCCATTTGGCTTGGGGAAGCCAGCTGAGTACTTACAGTTCGAACTCGACTCTTTGGACCAGAACTTGGCCAAGAACGCGGCCGGAGACATTATCGGGACTCGAACTGAGTCTATTGACGTGAAGTCAACTCCGTTCCAACCTTACAGTGAAGTTTTTGGGTTGCAAAGGTTCAGGGAGTGCGAGCTCATTCATGGAAGATGGGCTATGTTGGCTACTCTTGGTGCTCTCACCGTCGAGTGGCTCACCGGAGTCACCTGGCAAGACGCCGGAAAAGTAAGCTAGAGCTCGATATAGAATAAGATTCTTCTTATAACTTAGTTGTAACTCATTATCTGTGTTATGGTTGTTTCAGGTAGAGCTCGTTGAGGGTTCCTCGTACCTCGGACAACCTCTGCCATTTTCGATCACCACATTGATATGGATCGAGGTTTTGGTGATCGGATACATTGAGTTTCAAAGAAACTCAGAGCTAGACCCAGAAAAGAGGCTGTACCCAGGAGGCAAGTACTTTGATCCACTAGGGTTAGCTTCTGATCCAGAGAAGAAAGCAACTCTTCAGCTTGCAGAGATCAAGCATGCTCGTCTTGCCATGGTTGCTTTCCTTGGCTTCGCCGTTCAAGCTGCTGTCACCGGGAAAGGACCTCTCAACAACTGGGCGACTCACTTGAGCGATCCTCTTCACACCACCATTATCGATACCTTGAGCTCTTAAGTGAGTATACCGATCTTTAACCCTAAATATTGGCTCTGAGAATGCTTTTTGTGGGACATGATATTACATATGACGTCTTATGTTGTAAAGATCGTATCATTTGAACATGTTACTGTTACCTTCAGCTACTACATATCACCTCATTAATCCACCGCTCTCTGGGTGCTGAACTCATTCTTTTGAGGTTGGCATCAAATTTGTCAAATTTGATTCAAATTCATGATCTTCGGGCTGCTTAAGATTGATCGAATTCGAGTTGAATCGGTCTCAATTGGTCTTTGATTCAAGTGAAAATTTCGATTTTCAATGGTTAAGAGTTTTTAATAATAATTTTTTTAAAATTCATACAAGTTAAACTAAAAATGTAAAGATAATCACTAACAAAAATGTTCTTGTAATTAGGGATGTCAATAACTCGAGACGGGGCTGACCTGCCCAAGCTCGAGCCCTTGCAGTTGGGACTCAGAACAGCAAGCTCGAGTTTGACTTGCTCGCCCTCAAACTTTTTTAAAAAATTAAAAATAAAAAAATGATGTTATTTTATTTATAATTATCGAGCCTCAAGTTGGACCAGGCTTGAGCAATCGAGTCAGGCCCAAGATTCTAAATTGAGCCTCAAGTTTGACCCGTTGGTTTCAAGTTAGGGCAGGGCAGGATAGGCCGAGTCCGAACCCACTTGCCATCTAATGTCTAGAACCTATTTATTGTCATTCTTGAAATAGTTAAGTGTTGCTTGATTTCTGACAAGAGATATGTGCAGAATGGATGCTATGTTATCACTTGGCATAGTCATTTGAAATTTCACCTTTATAGTAACTAATTCGACTAGAATTTTGATATTTCCTATTTTTATATTTAAAATTTAATAAAAAATAAAATTATTAAAATATGTTGTAATATTGTCATATTAAATTATTTATGGATGATGAAATAATAAACATGTTAGACATTTTT
>JANZXR010000004.1:33744993-33763640 GCA_027575705.1 Erythroxylum echinodendron | reverse complement strand
ATGCTTCAGCTGTAGGAAGCCTTATGTATGCTCAGGTCTGCACCCGACCTGACATTGCATATGTTGTTGGAATGTTAGGAAGATATCAGAGTAATCCAGGTATTGACCACTGGAAAACTGCAAAGAAGGTTATGAGATATCTTCAGGGCACAGAAGACCTATCGCCATGATTCATATATTTGATTTCTTGTTCTATGTGGTGGTTTTGGGATACATGGACCAAGTGGGAGAATGTAAGAGTTTACCTTTGATGGTCCCATCTACTCATTACGCGCAATCACTCCACATACTTCTGTCGCCACCCAACTCGTCATGATTTGTCTCTGTGATGGCCAGAGAGAGTTAATATAATCATCAAGTTTCGGTCCCTATCCTCACTAAGCTAATAACACACACCATCGTCGAGCTAAGCAGAGGGTAGAAAATTCAAAACTCAAAGACGCACTCAATGGCTGGAGGTATACATTATTTTCGTTGCGCTTCTGTTGATATATATATGCATGTGTTTTACGTGAATTTTATCATGTATTACATGCATGCTTGAGTTGTTGGTTTATTATGGCTTGGTTATCAATTTCATTGCAGAGTTCTGAAATTCTTTGACAGGAACTGCCAAAGTTCAATTTTTCATGACATGGTTCTCACCACCATCATATCCCTGGAGAGTCTTTTCAGAGCTCATCCTGATGGATGCTTAATGATTCTATCAAAATCCATGGACTCTGAACAAGGTTTCAGAATCCTAACACCATTAATTGATCTTGGCTTTAAGATTGCAGCAGTTACAACCCCATGTAAACTTTCCGTTGAATAATAACCCAGAAGAGGCTTGGTTTGACAAGCTGAAGAAAGGCCAGAAGGACTTGAAAAATTCCAATTATAGCCTGGGTTAATCGGGCTTTGGGTTTGTTCTGTCATAGCCCAACTTAGCCCAAAATTTGAAAATTATAAGCGTAATGTTGTTTTCTATTTTTGACTTTAAAAAATTCTAACTGAGTTGGACTCTGGACTACACAGGCCTAATAAGGCTCGGGTGCCTTGGGATCAGCTTATTGTCATCCTTACATACAATATTAGGATTGCCTACTCTTCGGATTGCCCATGTAAGCTTCAAAAGTATAGGGAATCTTCATCAGTCTTTAAGGTTTCTAACTAAGAAAAATATTTCCTCATTTTCTCCTGAAAATTTTAGACCAAAGAAAAGGAAAATTGTGTTCACAGTCATTTTTCCAGTAATAATAAGCAAGAATCAGTAATCCATGCCTGAAACTTGTAATTCTCAAGTTGGACGTACGACTATAAGCCTTTGCTCTTAATTCTCAGTTCTGAGAAATGCGTCTCTAATTCCAAGCAACTTGTTCACAACAAAGTTCATGGCCATCCTTCTTTCTGGTAATCTTGAAGAGCATAAAAGTCCTATACTCAATACTGAGGTCACACATTCCTGTAAACGTTCGTGGCTTCTGATAATTTCTCTCTCTTTTACTCCATCTTTCTCATTATCATCTCCTGGAAGAAGCATTGATGGGTCAATTATGTTCAAAACATGGTCAGGCAAAGCCATCTCAACGAACTTGTGAATGATTAGATCATCCGTAAACATATCTTCAGTTGGTCTTTTTCCTGTAAAAATCTCGAGCAACAGTATTCCATAGCTATAGACATCTCCAATTATGGAAACTTTGCCTCCCATTCCGTACTCTGCAATGTTTGTTTATGTTCTTGTTAGAGTCATCATAAGCAACCGAATGTACCTCAAACTAGATCATAAGTACAGAATTGAGAAAATCTGCAGAAGTTGAAGATCCTGAACCTTGCAAAATACCTGGAGGTTCAATGTGTAGTTAGTATCTATGTACCTGGAGGAATGTAGCCAACAGAACCCTTCAAGCCAACTGACATTTCTTGATTTCTGGATGGGTATTTTGATGATTCAATGAGGAACCTTGCTAGTCCAAAATCACCAACATGAGCTACCATCTCTTTGTCAAGAAGCACATTGCTTGGCTTTAGATCACAGTGAACAATTGGAGTTTCACAGTAGTGGTGGAGATAGTCTAATGCAGAAGCAACATCAATGGCTATGTTCAATCTCTGAATGAGACCCAGTTTCTTAGCTAGATGTTCATTCCCAGCAGGTGGGTGCAGCCACTCATCTAGATTTCCATTGGACATGAACTCAAAAACAAGACATTTGAAGTCTTTGCCTTGATGATCAATGGTTGAGCAGGAAGTGAGGATCTTGAGGAGATTTCTATGTCGAATGCTTCTCAGAGCATCGGATTCATCAAAAAAACTCCTTAGAGCTCCTTGCTGTTCAAGGTTTAAGACCTTAATGGCAACAAGTCTTCCATTGAGTGTTCCTCTGTATACAGATCCAAAACTGCCTGAACCAATGAGAATCTCGGCTGCAAAGTTACTAGTTGAGGTTTTGAGTTCAGGATATGGACTATCTTCTGGCCACTCTCCAGAGGGAAGAGCTTTCTGATCTTTCCTTGAGCTTCTTACCTTGTAAAGTATAGCAAAAGAGCACAAGGAAACAATGAAGAGTACTGCAATAATTGTAACTGGGATTACAACCCTCAGGTTCTGAGATTTTCCATTTCTTTTTTCAGAGCATGGTCGTAGAGATAATCGAGGATTACCACCACATACATTGTCATTTCCGATAATGGAAAAGCCGGTTGCATTTGCAAATATACCTTCTCCTGACACTTCACCCTCAAGATCATTGTAAGACAGATTGAGAAGCCTGAGAGATGGTAACTTGCTTAGAAATGTAGGAATCACCCCTGAAAAGTTGTTGTGGGAAAGATCAAGTTCTTCTAACCCTCTCAACTTCCCCAAGGATTCAGGAATTGTTCCAACAAAACTATCACCCTCTAAATTCAGGCGTTCCAAGCTGATGCAATTGCCAATGGTGCTGGGAATTTCACCCGAAAGTTTGTTCTCTGACAAGTCCAGCTCCCTCAGATTCACCAATTTACCAACTTCTGAAGGTAGAGAACCAGTCAATGAGTTCTGGGACAAAACCAAAGATATCGAGATCGAAGAGAGACCGATAACCTGTTTCGGTATAGATCCAGTCAGACTGTTGGTTGAAAGGTTCAGAATTAAAAGGCTTTGGCAGTTGCCAAGACTTGGGGGTATGCTTCCCTGAAAATTGTTTTCCTCCAAGTAAAGCCTTGTCAGTTTAGTCAAGTTACCTAGTGATGGTGGAATTGGACCAAAGAATCCATTACCATTCATATGTAGACCCTGTAAATTCTGCAGCTTGCCAAAGATATCAGGAACAGTTCCATTCATGTTGTTTTGTTCCAATCCCAAAAGGTTCAAGTTTACCAGGTTCTCAATCTCAATAGGAATACTTCCCTGAACCCTATTCCCTCCAATGGTTAGAATCTGTAGCTGTCTTGACAAGTTACCTATGAAGCTTGGAAGTTCTCCTGCAAATCGATTTCTTCCAAGACCTAACACCTCTAGCTTGGTGCAGTTAGTCAAAGAAAGAAGAAATGTCAGGTCTTTACTATCCCAATATCCTAGGTTGTTATCATCAAAATTAAATCTAACTAAACTTTGCAAGCTTCCTATATTCCAAGGAACATTCCCAGTTAGAGAATTTATGGCAAAATCAATCACCAGAAGTCCTGAAGCATTGGAGAATGAAATAGGTATAGGCCCTGTGAAGTTGTTTACTCCTCCGGCGAATATCTGGAGATTAGGAAGAGCAAGGCCTACATCTACTGGCAGCTGTCCCTGTAGCTGGTTTTCAGCAACTGAGAAGTAGTATATGGAAGAAATATTATAGATTGAAGGAGGAATCGTACCAGAGAATAAGTTGCCATAAAGCTGAAAGAAACCCAAATTTGATAGCTTCCCAACTTCATCAGGTATGCTTCCATGGAAATTGTTAAGGGCAAGTGAAAGACCAATCAAAGAAGAGAAGTTTCCTATCCAAAGTGGTATGGTTCCTGTCAGGTTGTTAGCTCCAAGTTCAAGGACAACTAACCTTGACAAATAGCTAAGCTGTAGTGGAATGTTACCAATGAAGTTGTTATAAGCAAAAGCAAGTACTCTGAGATCCATTAAGTTGGTAATATTAGTAGGAATCTTCCCCGTGAAAGAGTTATAGGTTAAATTGATATGCTGCAAGTACGGTAAATGACCAATTTCCGGAGGAATTTCTCCATAAAAACTGTTGTTCCTGACATTGATTCCTGTCAGATATGTAAGGTTTCCTATTGAAGGTGGAATAGAGCCTACCAGTTTCCGAGACTGCAGGTTCAATACCATGACTCTTCCATTACTTGGATTACATGAAACACCTGTCCAACTGCAGAAATTGATCGAGTCATTCCATGAATTCATGATCTGAAAAGGGTCTTCTGTTATCAGATTTTTTAAGTCTAGTAAGGCAAGTCGATCAGTCTCGTTTGATGTAGGAGCTCCACTTGTGGATTTCAAGCTAGAGGTCAAGCATGAGAGTAGAAACCATGCAAGCTTTGAGAAGAACTGCCAAGAACTTGAATAAGAATGCTTCATCTTGTTCTGCAAATTCTGAGGTTATTTCAAAGCAGAAACGGAAAATAATTAAAGCCCTCTATAGTCTATCCTGCTCATATGAAATTTTATTTGAGAAAGGGCAAAATGAAAACAAAAGCAAAATGAAAGAAATAAAATTTGAGACAAAAGATCAGATGGTGACTTGATTCTGATATTTGGTTCAGAATACAAATTTCCAGGTAAATTAACAGCCAAATGAGAGATCAGTAATCTTAAACAAGTCCAATTTGCATTTTTCTGTCTCCTTCTGGATCTGTTTTATATGAATCCTTGTACTTTTTCAGGTATCTTCTTGTCAAAAAAGTGAGGTATCTTCTGTCAAAAAAGTCTTGCTTGATAATGATTTCTGAATTAACAAATAACTAACTGAAAATGGTAGGTACAATTAACACTATCCTGAAGCAGAAGTGTAAGCAAATTGACTAAATATTGTTTAGTTGCAAAATGGGGAAGATTAAGCTGTAAGGTACTCTTATACTGTTTCCTGATAGCTTTCATTTTGGACTTTTTTGATCAGATGTACTTGAAAAAAATATGCATGGAAAAGATTGTGATGTTATTCAAAATTAGGATGGCAGCTTCAACTCGACCCGAAATAAATAAATTGGGTTTTGTTTGGTCATATGTGGGCTTGGAGCCGCCTAAAGCTTGGACTGAATTGTCCAAATGATGTTTTGGATCAAGCTTAAATTCAAAGGTGGACTTTTGGTCTATTTTGAAAATTTTATTTTCATTGATAAGGTTACAGATCTTGATTCTTATATGGTTTTAATTACTTAAAATTTAAAAAAGCCTTATAATATTTAAAACTATAGAAAAGATTCGTTGTTATCTTTAAATGTTTAGAAAATTACTTTTAGACTTCCGTCAAAAAATTAAAAAAAACACTCATTATATGAACAACATGCATGAATAAATTAAATGTTGATGATATGAATAAACTCAATTATTAAACCTAATTTAAATCAATTAAATCCAACTAAAATTAATAAATTATTATAGTTCGAGTCAAGAGTAAGAGGTGAGTTAGTTCATCATAACAACAATATTTAATTTGATCACACCACATATATTTTGTCATAAAATTTTTATATGAAGTCTAAGAAAAGAATTTTTTTCTAACTATAATTTATTTGATAATTTGAACGATTAGATTTTTTTTAAATGAGTTAAATCACTGCTAGCTCATATCTTTTACCTAATGTTTTAAAAATCGGGCCAGAAATTAAACCGGTAAGATATTGTTAGACCATCATAAAATAGGCTAAAGATTAAATAAAATTAAAAATTTTGAAATATGATTAAAAAAGATTATTTTTATTCATCGAAGAATTTGAAGTTTAATGAAAAAGAGATTATTAAATAAAAATTAATTGATTTATTTTGGTTTATAAGAACTTATTAATTTGTAAAAATTGACCAATTAATTAATAAACTGATAAGTTTTTAACAAAAGTTATTAAAGTAAATCAAGTTGAAAAGTTAAAAATCAAATTAAAAAATTAGACGATTTAAAGGTTTTTACGATTAAACTAGTCGAACTGGTTAAAATTTTTAATCATTACTTTAAACTTTAAATATCTTATCTTACCGGTTTAATTTTCGATCTGATTTTTAAAGCATTGTTAAAAGTATTCTTATTAATTTTTTGTTTATTTCTTTCCTTCACACAAATCTATTCTTATCTTTCAACAACATTATTGTGCTTCATTTCAATCAATCTCTTCCAAGAGATTCTGTATCTATCTTTAAAGGCGTGCTTTCAACTTTCATCAGAGCGATTTTCTGAAGAAAAAACGTGCCTCACATTTGATCTAGTTAACATATACTTGACTAAACAAAAAGATCTTGACCTCCGTAGGCATCTTACATAGACTCATTCCTCTTGCCACCTTGTTTCAACAAATTCTGTTAAGAAATTCCATTATCAATGTCATACCATCGTCTACTTTATTGTGCAAAACAACCATCATTCCTGTCATTGGATTTTCTGTTTTGATCTTTTATTTCTGTGCCATTCGTAGTACCGTTAATGTTTGCAGTCTATTGGCGGTGGAATCAAACAAGTTTCTGATGTTCTGCAAGAAAAAAGTTATGAATCTGCGCGGATACTCATCTTCATCCCATCCGCGTCCCGGAAAAAAAAAAAAAGAATAGAGTCGATTCGGAAAGAGCTGATGAAATTTGAGAGTTTAGACACCCTGAACAAGGAATTTCATAGCAGAGTTCTGAAATTCTTTGACAGGAAGTGCAAAGTTCATTTCTTCATGACATGGTTCTCACCACCGATGTCTTTTTGGAGGAAAAGAGTTTGTGTCCCTAGAGAGTCTTTTCAAAGCTCATCCTGATGGGTGCTTAAATGATTCTATCAGAACCCATGGACTCTGAACAAGGTTTCAGAATCCTAAAACCATTAGTTAATCTTGGCTTTAAGCAGCAGTTACACCCCATGTAACCTTTCTGTTGAATCGTACCCCGGTGGAGGCTTGGTTTGACGGGCTGACGAAAGGCCACAAGGACCCTAGCATAATTCCAATTCTTCAGAATCTATCAAACCTTATTAGAATCGCAACTTTGTATTGATAGGCTTTTTTTTTTTAATACAATGGAAATTAAACAGAAAAGATAGGCTTTAATTCCTTAGGGTGAAAACTATCACTTATCATATAAACAATCATGTCAAATCATTAAGAATACTTAGATCTATCTCGAAATCATACCTGAATCTATGAGAACAACGTGATTCCTGAGTTTTACGGTTATTCGTCTTCTAAGTCAATATGCACTTATGTTTTCTCTCAAGAACCTTCTCTATTCTTACTGATGGGATATCAGAAAGACAATCGTTCATATTGGACCATAACCTATTATATAATTTGTCTTGTTTCTATTTTAGCCCATCATGAAATAGAAATCAAACTATTGAGTCTTCACACATTAAAGCTCATACTTTATTAGATGTCATATAACCCAAAGCCTTTAACCTTAATAGATCACTTTAACCGAGCTTAACCTCATGATAACTCATAATATACAATTAATTCATATATATATATATATGTATCCACACGTTGGATTAAATTCAATAATCTCCCACTTGGGTCATATATATATAACTCCTTGTTTATTATGTCATAGCCTTATGAGCTCAAAATTTTGGTATTACTACTAAATACATATTTAATCAATCTTATTCATCAATTATAATAACATAGAATCAAAGCAGTTTTCGTTATATGCATATTATAACTAAACTCATCAATGGTCACTGATTCCAATATAATTGAATAATATAGATCAAGCATGAATGTGTAGCCTGGAAATTACATATAATGTGATCTTAACATGCCTACTTCCAAAAAATCCTAATTCCTTATTCCTTATTGAGATCAACCAATTAAACTTTAAAGTTCAAATAAATCATAAAAGTGTCTATAATTGAAAACTATTTCAAAATAACAAGCTCCCATTAAAATGACATATCTTCAATAGATACAACACCTATATTAGCGATATGCTTATGAAAGACCTTGGGTAGTAATCCTTTAGCTAGCGGATCCACAACCATAAAGTTTGTCCCAATATGTTCAACAGACATTTGACCATCTTGAACTCTTTCTTTGACAACCAAGAACTTGAGGTCTATATGTTTTGACTTCGTTGAGCTCCTGTTGTTGTTGGAATATTGACTTATTATCACAAAATAACTTTAATGGTCTTTCAATATAGCCTATTGACAAAATTCTGCAGCCATGTTCAATGATTGGATGGCTCATAACATGCTATAAACTCAGCTACCATAATGGAAGAAGCTATGAGTGTCAGCTTAGCACTCTTCCAAGAAATAGCTTCTCCAGCTAGCAGTTAAATATAGCCTAATGTGGATCACCGACTATCTTGACATCCAACGAAATCATAATCAAAATACCCAATGATCTTTAGCTGATCCAACTTCCTCTATGTGAGCATGTAATCTTTTGTTCTCTACAAGTACCGCATAACTCGTTTGGTTGCTCTCCAACGATCCATTCCAGGATTGCTTCAGTATCTTCCCAACATTCTAACAATATACTCAATATTTGGATGCGTACATACTTGAGTATACATTAAACTCCCTACCACTGAAGCATAAGGAATCTTCTGCATCTTTTTAGTTTCAAACTCATTCTTGGGGCATTGGCTGAGACTAAACTTGTCTCTCTTAGCAACATGGGTGTTAACTGGATTACCATCCTGTATGCCAAACCTCTTAAGAATTTTCTCGATATAGCTCTTTTGTGGTAGTATACCTCGAGAGCGATCTCGGTGTATTTGTATTCCTAATACAAAAGAGGCGTCACCAAGATCTTTCATTTCAAATTTCTTTGTTAGAAAGCTCTTGGTTTTGTGTAAAACCAGAAAAATAAACTTGCTCTCACTGAACTTATGGTACATACAACCATCAACTGCATTCATTTCAAAACCAAAAGAAAGAGCAATTTGATGAAATTTGTAATACTATTGACGGGAAGCTTGCTTAAGCTCATAGATAGATTTCTTCAATTTGCAAATCATTTGCTTTAGGTCTCCTATCACAAAGTTTTCTGGTTGCACCATATAAATTGTCTCATCAATGTCACCATTGAGAAACGCAGTTTTTACATCCATTTAATGCAACTCAAGCTTGAAATGTGCTATAAGTGCCATTATAGTTCTAAAAGTGTCTTTCGATGAATCCGGATAGAAAGTCTCTTTATAATCAATGCCTTCTTTCTGTGTAAAGCCCTTTGTAACTAGACGAGTCTTATATCTCTCTACATTGCCCTTCGAATCCCTCTTGTTTTTAAATATCAATTTGCAACCGATGGGTTTCGCAACTTCAAGCAATGAGACAAGATCCCAAACATCATTGTATTTCATGGACTTTATCTCCTCATTCATGGCATCAATCTACTTTTGAGAATTAAACCTTGCATGGCCTGATGGAAGTTGAATGAATCATCTTCCACAACGCTAATGTCAACCTCACATTCTTGGAGAAATATAATGTAATCATATGGAATCGGATTTCTCCTTTCTCTAGTGGATCTCCTTAATGACACTAGTTCTTGAGATTGGTGAGTTTGTTCTTTTGAAATAATTCCTGCAATCTAAGCAGGGAGTTCCTTAACATTGTCTTGTTCTGGATTTGTTACTTCAACAACATCAACAATAAAATCCATATCATTGTTAACAACAACTACAGGAATATTAACATATTCCTCTTTAAAGACGATGTCTCTCACCATATCTCCCCTCCTAAACTCAACATTCTTAAAGAATTGGGCATTTTAGGTCTCAAAAATTGACTTTACAGTGGGATCATAAAATTTTTACCCCTAGACCTTTCAGACTATCTAATAAAATAGTAACTAATAGTTCTAGAATCCATTTTTTTTTCATTTGGCTTATATAGTCTTGCCTCAATTAGACAACCCTAAATGTACAAGTGGTTCAAACTGGGCCTTTTGCCTATCCAAAGCTCATAAAGGGTTTTTGGTATTTGCTTTAGTTGGAACCCTATTGAGTATGTAAGCTGCAATCTTTAATGATTCTCCCCAAAGAGATTCTAGCAAAGTAGAATAACTAATTATACTCCTTACCTTGTCCTTTTGTTTTGCCTTTTAGCAACATCATTCATGTTAGGACATCCTAGCATGGTGTACTGTGGGATGATACAAAGGAATTTAGCAAATGGTTCTGGACGTTGTTCACTTGATCGGTCATATCTACCATAGTATTAACCACCACGGTCAAATCTGACGCCTTTTGTTCTTTTGTTGCGTTGATTCTCAAGCTCAGTCTTATAATTTTTGAACACGTCCAAAGACTGGAACTTCTCATGAATAACATACAGGTAGTCATAACGGGAGTCGTCATATATGAATGTAATAAAATATTACCGACCATTCCAAATGTCTGTATGTACGAATTCTAAGTCTATAGCCCTGTTGACACCTGATTTCCTTAGGTTTGTCTATTTCCCCTTAATAAAATTAACACAATTTTCAAAGCCCACACAATCAAGGAGATCAAGAATTCTATCAAACATAAGACGTTCAATTCTTTGTTTAGAGATATGCCCCAAACACTTGTGTCATAATGAAGCAGAATTTTTATTGGTTAGTTTTCACTTTATACCTCTACATACATGTAGAATTTCAGTATATAAGGCAACCATATTAATTAAATATAGGTTACCAGCAAATGATAAAAAACCGATACCAACAAGCATTGAATCTTGAAAAAGACTAAATTGACCATTTCCAAATGAACAAGAGTGCCTAAATTTGTCCAATATAGAAATAGAAATTAAATTTCATCTAAATGATAGTACAACATAAGTCTCATTCAAATCCAAATAATAACCAGTCTTTAACAATAACCTAAAAGTTCCAATAGCCTCAACTTCTACCGCTTTACCATCGCCAACATAGATGTATCTTTCACCATCAATTAGCTTTTGGTAGCTCAGGCAATCCTGTATAGACACATTA
The DNA here is from genome assembly GCA_027575705.1 of Erythroxylum echinodendron. Taxonomy (NCBI): domain Eukaryota; kingdom Viridiplantae; phylum Streptophyta; class Magnoliopsida; order Malpighiales; family Erythroxylaceae; genus Erythroxylum; species Erythroxylum echinodendron. Next base: position 33,752,562 of record JANZXR010000004.1, on the reverse strand, counting down.
ATGTGAGTAGTAGCACCAGAATCTAGCCACCAAGTGTGTATAGGTACTGAAGTTAAATTAACCTCAGAACAAACCAAAGCAAGAAATGTATCTTTCTATGCACGTCATGCGTGATATTTGGTACAATCCTTTTTCTTGTGTGCAGTATTTTCACAAAAGAATAGGAAAAAGCCTTATCTTGTTGCTTCTGTTGTTTCTTTACTGGTGCCGCACCTGCAGCTTCCTTACCTTTCTTTCTTTTCAAGTTCTTATCCTTTGAGGTAGTTACCAAATGAGCACTCCCTGTCTTCTTTTGCTTCAACCTTTCCTCTTCTTACACACAATGAGAATGAGCCCATTTAGAGTCCAAATCTCCTTTTGACAGTTGTAGCTAACCTTAAACTGACTGAATTGTGTAGGAAGAGATATCAAAACTAAGTACACAAGTAAGTGCTTAGACAACTCTAACTTTAGTGCCTTTAGTTTCGAAGCAAGATGCGACATCTCCAAGATGTATTCCCTTATGTTTCATTTTCCCTTATACCTCATTGAAATAAGATTTGCCAAAATCGTACTTGTTTCAACCTTTTCACTTTTGGCAAACCTCTTTTCAATTTCCTTAAGGTAATCTTTGGCAGTAGTTACCCCTTCGGACATAGTGCCCCTGAAGGTTTCCAAAATAACATGCTTTATGATTATAAGACTCGTGCAATTTGAACATTCTCACCTTTCCATGTCCCTCTTATAATCAGAGGACTATTAGTCATAAGATCGACAGGTCGTTCAGTCCTTAATGTAAGGTCTAAATCTATGACATCAAGAATAATCATAACGTTCTCTTTCCATGCCTTAAAGTTTATGTCGTTAAGCAAGAGAATGGAATTGATGATGGCAGTAATAGTAGAAGTAGAAGTAGCAACTGAACAAAGAACAACACAAACAACAAAAAAGATCACATAAATTCCACATAATCATATAAAATCAAATAATGGTAAAGCCCATCACAAGATACCTAGCACAATATTAATATTTAGTATTTGGACAGAAATACCAACTTGCAAGTTGTATTCTTGGTGTAGTAATCAAATATTTACAGTAACAAAAATATCAAGCAATTAACCTTTCTTTAGACCTATTAGTTGTTCACATAGCTAACCTCATAATTGTCACATATTTATCACCACATGTGTACATGCATTTCGACCAAAATATTGACCTTCCTTTGGCTCGGTCAATATTAGCATAAATTATACATACACAACCATCTTAATATTATAAAACAAATGAATTTATACAAGAGAGACTAATTTGACAGCATGTTATTTCAATCAATTTATTTCACAATATTAATAAAAGATCAATTATACCAATATTTGAACATGCCTTGAATAATCAATTTGAATGTTATTGTATTAACCTTAGTTAAACGAATTCAATTCTCATACAAAAACTTAAACTAAAAGCATGTGTAATTGATTTATGCCAAAACCACATACACCGAAACATTATGTATGAACCGAATATAAAATTTATAGAAATAGCCGAATGTATTAGTTGACCAAAATATTCCATTTGTTTATAAAATATATTTTACGACTAACTCCATAAAAACATAAATTATAATTTATAATATAAAAATATTTGGTTCCAAATCCTAAAGCACATAACATATATATAGAGCTGTAAAATTGTTTCCGTCTTCATCCAAATCCTAAAGCACGTAGGATGTATAAAGCCTTAAAATTGTTTCTGTCGTTGGCATCCAATGGTTGAAGAATAAAACCATTCTCTTCTTTATCCAATGGTTAAATTGTAAAAACAAATAAAGTAATTTCTGAATTTTTATCCAATGGTATAACGTGGCCTTATGTTCTAGTAAAAGCCTTCACATTTGATAAAAGATTAAAGGCTTTGAAAACAACCATTGAAAACAATGAATCGTCGTCTGTTTTGGTGGTTTTCTCCCTTTTTTAAAGTCATAAGACTGAATCTATTATTCAACCGAAACATAAACAGATGTATATGTTAAATAACGAGAGAAATGAATGAAACTCTGACCATATGGAAGACAAATAATTAAAAAATTCTTAACGATCTAACATGAAAAAGGTTATGATATCACTTGATAGGATATAATTCCCTAGGGTGAAAACCATCACCTATCAAAAAAACAATCATGTCAACTCATTAAGAATATTTAGATCTGTCACAAAAGCATACTTGAATCCACGAGAATGACATGATTCCTGAGTCTTGTAGTTATTCGTCTTCCAAGTCAATATGCACGTCTATTTTCTACTGTCTCTCTTTTGACTGATAAGATATCAGAAAGACAATTGTTCATATTACTTAGGGATCATAACCCTAATACTTTATATAATTTGTCTTATTTTTATTTTAGTCGATCATAAAATAGAAATCAGACTATTGGATCTCTACTTATTAAAGCCCATATTTTATTAGACATCATATAGCTAAAAGCCTTTAAGCTTAATAGATCACTTTAACCTGGCTTCACCTTATGATAGCTCATACTATACAATTAATTCATATGTATGTGTATCCACACGTTGGATTAAAACCATTAGTTGATCTTGGCTTTAAGATTGCAGCAGTTACACCCTATGTTACCTTTTTGTTGAATAATATGTTAAGAAGTCACCGACTTCTCTTTTGATCTCTCTAGAGTCTTCATATTGTCCTATATACATAAATAATATTTTATTGTACAACTCTTCCATAATATTCTAGAGTATTATAAAAAGCCTTAAAGTTGATTGTTGGACAAGACTTATGGAATATTATTGGTGGTGATAATACCAAACCACCCACAGATGCAAAAGAATTAAATAAATAGAAGATTAAAGTCGGCAAATCTATGTACGTACTATCTGTGACAACTAAGGATGGCCTACTTCATCCCATCAAGGATGCAAAAACACCTAAGAAGGTATGGGAGACAGTCTAGCAACACTGTTCACTAGGGTAAATGACACAAAGTTTCAACGGTTGGAAAATGAGCTCCTATCAGTCTCGCAACAAAATATGTTGGTAAGTGAATATTTCACAAAATTTATAACTCTTTGTAAAGAAATTTCAAACTTAGATCCTCAAAATGCAATTATGGGGACTAAAATGAGTAGAATCATTATTCATGGCTTACGGCCAGAATATAATGCTATTGTCACCTCAACTCATAGTTGGATCAAAGAACCAACCCTTATAAAGTTGGAAAATATTATTGTCAATCAAGAAACCTTAGATAACCAAATGTCTAAATTCTCATTAAAGGATGAGGAGAAAGCCCTCTTTAGCAAACAAAGGGTATATAAAGGAAAAGGCAAAATTGTTATAGGACGTGGTGATGATAATCTAACGAAGTCGCTGGATGGTCGATGGAAAAACAAAGAGAGAAGATGTTCTCAACAAGGGGGAGCTCTGCAAGTTCGAAACAATGAAGACAAAAAGTACCGACGGCAAAACAACCAATGCTACAATTATGGCAAGAGAGGACACTTCGCTAGGGATTGCCGATTCAAAATAATTGAAGGCAATGTTGCAACCTCTACCCAGAATGATAAGGAAAGTGAAGAAGAATGGGATGTTCAAGCATCTATAGCAATAGAAGAGAATGTAGAGAATGCAACATCTTGCATGGATGAGTAAATGGAAGAATCTGCATTCGTAAAGATGAAGGATAAGCTCATCAACTACAATGATGATTGCATTGTTGATTCCGGGTGCTCCAACTACATGACAAGAGATACAGACAAACTAATCAATCTAGCAGAATATAATGGAAGACAAGTCGTTATCACAGCAAATAATTCTAAGCTGCCAATCACTCACATCGGCCAGACCATAATAGCGCCTCAATGTAATCCTCACAAGGTGGAGTTGAGCAATGTCTACCATGTGTCAGGTATAAAAATAATTTACTTTCTGTTTCGCAAAACATATCTTCAGAAAATTATGTAGTGTTCAGTCCGAAAGATGTTAAGGTGTATCAAAGTTTAAAGCCAACAAGTACACCCATCATAGAAGGGCAACGCTTGGAGCCTGTCTATGTTATATCTGCATAAACAACATATGTAAATAAGACAATGAAAAATGAGACACCTGCTCTATGGCATGCAAGGCTTGGGCATGCGAGTTATCATAAGTTGAAGGCAATAATAAGAAGTCCTTGCTTAAAGGTCTTCCTCAGCTAGATGTTCGTGATGATACAATATGTGTTGGATGCTAATATGGAAAAGCAAATCAACTCCCTTATAAAGAATCAACATATAAAGTTAAGATGCCGCTTGAGTTGATCCACTCTGACATTTTTGGACGAGTGAAACACCCATCCATTACTGGATTTCAATACATAATTACTTTTATTGACGATTATTCAAGATATGTATGGGTTGACTTTATGAAAGAAAAGTCTGAGGTTTTAGTCAAATTTAAGAAGTTCAAAGAAAGAGTGGAAAAAGAAGTATGGAGAGCAATTTTATGACTCCGTATAGACAATGAGGGAGAGTATACATCTAAAGATTTTTCCAACTACCTACGAGAAAATAAAATTCATAGGCAATTTAGTTGCCTGAGCACTCGACAGCAGAATGGGATTGCTGAAAGGAAGAATCATCACTTGGCAGAAGTACGCTACATGCCAAAAATGTATCACCTAGATTTTGGGCCAAGTGTATGAAAATGACAGCACACGTTATTAACAAATTGCTTCAAGCTTGACTGCAATTTATCTCACCATTTGAAACGTTGTGGAATATCAAACCTACAGTTAGTCATTTTCGAGTCTTTGGCTGTGTTTGCTATGTTTTTGTACCAGACCACTTGCAGAGTAAGTTTGATAAAAAGGAAATTTGATGCATATTCATAGGATATGATAGTGAACGAAAAGGTAGGAGATGTTGTGATCCAATAACAAGTCGATGTTATATATTTAGAAATGTGGTGTTAGACGAGGCATCATCATGGTGGTCGCCACAAACAGTTTTGTTACCTAATTCTAAAGCAATAGAGGAAGAGCTACAAGAAAGAGTTCAAGGGTCATCTAAGCTTCACAAATCATAAGAGTCAGTTGACGAAGACGAATAGAAGAGTTGGTAGAAATTTGTGACACACCATCAAGGAGAAATCCATGAAAAATTGGAGTGCATCATACAACTCTTGAAGGAGAAAGATCAAGTCAATTAGAAGAGCCAGAAGAACAAAAAGTTCTTCAATAGTCTTTACGCAGGTCAATTAGGAAAAGAAGGTCAAATCCTAAGTATGCAAATGCAATATTAACGAAAGAAAATGATGTAGTTGAGCCAACAAGTCATGAAGAAGCATCACAATGCTTAGACTGGAAGAAAGCAATGGATGAAGAAATTCAAGCATTAAGAGATAATCAAACTTGGGACTTCGTGCCACAACCCAAAAATGCACGACCAATTTCTTGCCAGTGGGTTTTCAAGATAAAGAGATGACCTGACAAAACAATCAAAAGGTACAATGCTCGATTAGTTGCACAAGCATTTTCTCAGGAACATGGACTAGACTATGATGAAACGTTTAGTCTGGTAGCAAAGATCACAACATTACATGTCCTGCTTGCCCTTATAGCTAATAAATCTTGGAAACTTTGACAAATGGATGTAAAGAATGCCTTTTTGCATAGGGAACTGGACAGAGAAGTATATACGGAGCAGCCTCAGGGATTTGAAGACAAAGCTCATGTAGGCTATGTATGTAAACTAAAGAAGACCCTTTTTGGGTTAAACCAAGAGCCAAGGGCAAGGTATGGTAAGATTGCTGAATTCTTAATACAAAGTGGATACATAATGGCTTTAGCAGACTTAAGCTTGTTCGTGAAAAATGAGAATGGAAAGTTGGCAATAGTGCTTGTCTATATGGATGATCTTATCATTACTGGTGATAATGAAAAAGAAGTTCAGCAAATTCGAAGTAATCTCCCGGTGCGCTTCTAAATGAAGGAACTTGGTGAGTTGAAGCATTTTCGTAGACTTGAAGTAGAACAAGTCAAAAAACAATTATTCTTGTGTCAACAAAAGTATTCTAAAGACTTGTTACACAAGTTTGGAATGCTTGACTGTAAACCAGTTTTCACCCCAATGGAGGTAAATACTAAACTTTGTTCAGAAGAAGGTCGCGAGTTAGAAGATCCAACAATGTATCGACAACTTGTGGGAAGCTTGATTTATCTGACAATAACACAACCTGACAGAGCATTTGCTGTTGGAGTAGAGCAATCTCCTGGTATAGCAAAAGACAACCAACAATTTCTTTATCAACTATTTAGGCTGAGTATTGTACAGCAGCAATGGTAGCACAAGAAAGTGAATTGATAAAACAGCTAATGGTGGATCTCCATCAATCAATGGACTATGCAATGGAGCTACATTATGATCATCAATCAGTAATACATCTAGCGGAAAATCCGATGTTTCATGCAAGAACCAAGCGCGTAGAGGTACACTATCACTTTGTTCAAAAAAAATTACTACAAGGACAAATCGAGTTGAAATACGCAAAGACAGAAGACTAAGTTGTAGACTTATTTACCAAAGGAATTAACAAAACAAATTTATTGTACATCCTCTAGGGTTCTTGGGGTGGGGTCTTAGAAGCTTAGGATTAGTCCGGCTAAGCTGGGATACCTAATGTAATTAAAAAAAAAGAGAGTGTAGTCAGTGAGGAGAGTGTTAAGCAGTCACCGGCATCTCTCTTTATCTAGAGTCCTCATATTGTCCTATATACATAAATAATATTTTGTTGTACAACTCTTAATTCTAGAATATTATAGAAAGCCTTAAAGTCGGCTGTTAACCAACGTAAGGTGTCTTTAAAAGGAGCATGAGTGTGTGTGTGAACAACGTGTGAGTGTGTGAGCAGCATTAATGAGTGAAAGTGAGGTGTGCCCTGAGTGAGTGGAGAATTTGTGTCAATGTTGTTTGTAAAATATTACAATCAATATATTGTATTTTGAGTTTCTTTTTAATTGAGTCCTCCACACATTCCGACAAAAATCAAAATAATAACCAGGCAGAGGCTTGGTTTGACGAGCTGAAGAAAGGCCACAAGGACCCTGGCAAAATTCCAATTCTTCAGAATCGCATCTTTGTATAAGTATGGAGGTGTTTACTTGGATACAGATTTTATTGTTCGTAAAAGTTTCACAGGGCTCAAGAATTCTGTTGGAGCACAAAGTGTTGATTCAGTGACTAAAAAGACCAGATTAAACAATGCAGTTCTGCTTTTTGACAGAAACCATCCATTACTATTCAAGTTCATGGAGGATTTTGTTTCAAATTTTGATGGAAACATATGGGGATACAATGGCCCTTATTTGATCTCCAGGTTAGTTGAGAAAGTAGTAGGACTTTCAGCGATACAACTTTTCTGTCTTGCCACCTATGGCCTTTTATCCTGTCGATTGGAAGAGCTTATGAAGATATTTTAAGAAACTAGAAAACCTGATAAGTTCAAGATGGGTCAACGATACTGTTGTTATCGATCAACCATGCACAGATAAACGACTAAGGAGCAGAAATTGTAGTGAGAGAAACTAGTGTGAGAAAC
>JANZXR010000004.1:33719309-33730010 GCA_027575705.1 Erythroxylum echinodendron | reverse complement strand
CCAGCACGACCGACCCGACCAAGTACGATTGATAATTATAGTTAATTATATCAAAACAATGTTGTTTTAGTATAAGTTAAGCGTGATAAAGGACCGGCTCTAAACCATGTAGTTTGGACATCGTACAACCCGGATCAAACCCAAGCTTAAGTCCAACCAAACTAGAGATGGCAATGAGCCAAACTTCGACTCCGTCAATTCTTTTAAATAATATTCTTAAAATTAAAGACGTCTTGAAGATAGGGCGTTATCAAATCTCAAATATACTCCCCGCTTTAACCTGTGTCAGTAGATGGAGCCTACAAGACACTTTGTTATGAGCGACTCCCGTTAACATTCGAGAAATCAAACTCACAAAGTAAGGCAAACTCAGGCCGCAACCTGATGGCTCTGATACTACTAAATTACCCAAAAATTAGATCTGAATAGACCGAAACGCTCTACGATACTCTGAATGTCTACCCCTCATTGAAAAAATTCATAAACGACTCCATCATTGGGTTAACAAATTCCTCACATATGTGGGGAAACCCCAATTACTTAAGACAATCTTCAACTCTTTATACATATATTAGAATTATCATGTTTTTCTGTCTCAGGGTGTTACTAAAAAGATGGAGCGTCTCTTTAGGAATATTTTGTGGAACCACTATAATAGCACTAGAGGTAATGCCAAGGTTAGATGGATATGGATATGGTCCTTAGGCTGACCATAAAGAACAAACCTAATACAACGGATCGCCTTCACTACATGGATATTGATAGATCCTGTCCACTTTGCTTAACACAGGAGGAATCACGAGATCACCTGTTCTTCTTGTGCTCCACTACTACGTTAGTATGCGAAAAGGTACGGATCTAATGTGGGCGGGAGCCACTTCACTCACGTGCATCAGCGATTTTTCATCTAATTCTGCAACTCTCCCAACTAAAGATAGAGAGACATTCACCATTACCGTAGGTATAACCGTTCAGACAATCTAGAAAGAGAGGAATGCCAAACGGTTCTAAGATCTCAGCAAAACCTTAACACAATTGGCATCCACACATCTATGTCTAGACATCAGGGAATTAGTTTTATTACAGGCTACCTCCTTATCTACTTCAGACCATCCACACGTCCATGTCTAGATAGTAATCTGTGTGGCCCTCCAACTAGTATCTGCTGTATGATAAGGGTATCCCCTGAGCATCAAACGATCTGTAACCTTCTTATTCATTTATTCAATACATTCTTTTTTCAAAAAAAAAAAAACATAAAAGGCGACGAATGAGTTCAAATTGGGAAGCTGTGGGAGTGGAATCTTTAGGAATAAATACTGGCACGTGACAATGAACGTACAACCCATGTGAATGCTAAAGATCTGGCCCACGGCCCACTACTTACTTATACTATATAATCCATTACAACCTCGTCCACATACATACACTTTACGACCCACCCACGTTATTTTATTTTATAATAAAAATTAAAACGGTTTTTTAATGTTATTATCTTTTTATATGTGCTTCTTACTTTGGAAACATGTGAGTAATAATAACACGCAACACTTAATATAAATGTAAAATAGTATATATTAAAAAGCCAAGGATTTATTATTTTTTAATCGCCAAAATAAAAGTAATTTCACTAATATTAGAAATAGCAAATTGGGCATGGCCACGCCCGAGCTAAAGTTAATAGACTAAAATCGAGCTAAATTTAATAGACTAAAATCGAACTGATTCGATAAAAAAATGTTATTTTAATATAATTGGCAAAAAAAATCTTTATTTTTGTTTATATATTTGTAATATCTTTTGACAAAGTTATATATTTTGTAACTTATAAATTATAATAAAGGTTGGTTTTTTCAATTATACTAAAATAATGTTGTTTTAGAGGAATTCAAGTTTATTTAAGTTAAATTCACCCTCGAGTTTAAAAAGTTGAACTTAATTGAAACAGAGATCATTCAAACTCAACTTGATCTATTAATAATATGAATTATAAAAATATTATTAAAATAAATTTAGTAAATAAAATATTTTATAAAAAATATATTTTATTTGCTAATAAATAATAATAATTATCAGAAGGAAGAAAACAATATCTTAGACTTGTTTTTTATTAGTTAAGGGTATAATAGAAAATAATAATTATCAGAAGGTTATTAATGGAAAGTAAAAATTTTACTGTAGAAAAACTTTCATATTGCAACCCTCTTTTTGCTTGTCGATGGCACCACACTTTCTCCTAATCTCCAATTGTTCACCCGTAAATTCAAACATGTAACTGAGTTTGGAAACTACGGTGGATAAATATTTATCTCCATCGCACCAATCCAAACGCAGCCTAAATATATGTGTATATATTATGATTCAAACACACTATTTTATCTAATTTTAAGGGGAAACACATGCACTTGTGTGGGGAAATATTGATACCTCCCCCATGTATGATACCAAAAAGTTGAAGTGCAGCTGAGATCAGTGATGAGGGTATGACGCCGGAGATGCCGCCGTCAACGGCGGCGGCGGCTTGCATTGGTAGCACTTGGCGAATAGGCCAAAAGTGTCCACTTGCCTCACAAAATTGGTCACACTAGCCCAGCCTCCGAACCCGAATCCCACCAGCAAAACCCACACTACCACAAACGTGTTCAAGGCATACATTGCAGTCCAGCTTGGTAAGAAGAATGGAGGTTTTTCCGCAGCATTCTGCACAAAACAAGTTCGGGTTTAACTAATAAAAACACTGTTTCAGACTTAAACTAACCCGATTTAAACTCGAACTCAGCTTAAACCTAACTAAACCTGAACCTAATCAATAATAAAAAGTAAAAGTTGGACATAGAATTGACTAGCAAATGGCAATTATGTCATGTAGCTTGTTGGACTACTTGGAAGGAAGTAAGTCAAATCTAAGCCAGCTCATTTCAACATATAGTACAATGCATTCAACTGTAGCATATAACTAAATGAAAGTGACAGACCAACCAACTCTATTCCTCTCCCAATATGTCCAAATCCAACCCTTAAATGCTCTTTTGTACACTTCCTCCACCACCTCCGTCGACATCCCGTCCACTCGAAACGAAGTGCACGTAATAATTCAAAAGCCGAAACAAAGTAAACTTTTTTACCTGTCTAGCGGAGGCTTTTCTGTAGGTGAGCATATGAGCTAAAGCTGGTATGATGTATACCGTGAAGCTAACTAAAAGAGCCCCAACTGCTGAGTTGATCGGACCAAAAAATGGGAAGATTATAGCTAGAAACCATATCGGAATCACCACCGGAAGTCTTGCGAGTGCTCGGAGGCATATGCTCTTCGTGTCGTGCATACCAATCACCTTTTCCCACACAAAGTACAGAGGAGTACAGGCAAACCCGAATGTTATGAACTGTAACAGCATGAAACTATTGTAAGACTGTTATTTTTTAAATCACCGTATAGTAATCTAAGTTAGTTCTTATACATGATATTAAGTAATTAAACATAACATCAACGTATCTAACGTACAAGACTCTTTGTTTTACGAAGATATGGAAAGAGTGGTCGATATGCAGCCTTCTCCTTGTATTTTTTACAAAGAAGTTATTTATGTAGATATTAACTAATTAAACATATTTAAATTAATAATTTAAAATAATTATAATAAATGATTAACTTAAAATAATTTAATTTGAATTTAAAAATTGAGTTAAATATTATATAATCAGTATTTAATTAGTCTACGGAATTAAAGAGAAAATTAAAAAAAGAAATTCTAATAATTAAATAATTTTTTAAAAAAATTAAAATTCATAGACTTACATGTCTTTTACCTTAATATAGTATTATTAACTTTGAAGAAACTTGTGAAATTTGTGAACCTGGTGAATAAGCATGAGGATGACGGCGGCGTCCCGGAAACGGGATTTGGGGAGGAGGGAGAAGGCGTTGGAATGGTTTAGTAGCTGGTCGCCGAAGGCCCAGTAAACGGCGGAGGCTGACGGAATTGTTAGTGTGAAGACGTAGAGTGTGGCTAATAAGTAAATGTACTTGAACTTCTGGGGCTTCCACATAGCATGCATGATTTCCCTGTAAACAGTTTTTTTTTTAATTATCACAGGTTGGTCAGGAGTCACAGATCATATTGAATTTTCCGAGAAAATGGGGAACAGGAAATCATAATCTGAATGATTTTGTCTCCGGCAAAAGCTGCAAACCGAACCTGCGTAGAAACCGGTGAAGGAAACAACGAAGATAAAGGTGAAAAAAACAGAGTAATACAAAAAGCTTACACTGTCACAGCGTGCCCACCAAAGGTGTAGAGTATGTTGGTGGCTCCGGTGAAGTAAAGCACCAACTTTGTTGCACCACTGTGTTTCACTCCTTCGACCTACGAAATACAGGGAAAACAAGAAAAGTGGTCAAACTCGTAAGAACTTCACATGGGCAATACATCAAATAAGTAATAAGCATTTTAGAGTTCTGGTTTTTACACCATATATTTACCTGGCCATGAACAAGAGCTGCTATGGTTAAGTACCAGGCAGTGTAAGTGGTCATTCCAAGGCCAAGGAAGGACCAAATACGGTAGTTATGAAAAGAGGGTATGAACACTGTAGTAGCACAGCAAGCTCCAAAAATGTACGTCCATGTCCTCTTGTCCAATCTGTCGTTGATGTAGTAAATATTACTGTTTCAGATCAAGAAACCAACAAGGAAGAGTTAAAAAAATCCAATTAAACCCAAGATCAGATTGTTATGATTGAACAAAGGTTATGAACGAATTTTCTTACCTCGCACAAGCTATTAGCTGAATGACAGATCCAAAGAGTAGGAAAGTACAGTTGAAGGCAAGTCCCGCAGCTTTCCAGTATGGACCCAGTAAACCATCAAGCACTTCAAACCACTGTAATACAAAAGAAACGCAAGCCCTTTTTTTGTTTTCTTGTTCCAAGATTTGAGGTGATGGTTTTTGAGAAGAAGAAACACCATTGTACCTGTATAACATGATTCTTGAAGCTGACATTCTCTCTTTCTTTCCTGCTTCTGAACTCGACGTAAAGCACACTAATGAGGTAAGCTGTCCAGCTTCCTATCATCCCATAAAATACCTGAAGCAAAATTCCTGATAGCATTCCCATCTGTGAGAAGGAATAAGGCAGTGTCAGGAGTACCTGAGCCACCTGCAAGTAATCAGGAAAAAATGGTTTCAGGGAAAGGAAATCAGGAATTTTGGGGATGTTTTCTTGTTAAAGAATGGATTTTGTGAGATGGGCTTTGGTGTTGGTTACTTGATTCGAAGCACAACTGAACCAAGCGTCCCAGACAGAGCCTCCATGCCAGAGAAGGCTCTTGACGCTAAACATGGAGTGTTGTTGTCGTTCTTCTTCTTCTTCTTCGTCTTTTCCTGCCTGGTCAGGTTCAATACTAAAGTTGGACACTATTGCTTCTTCTGCTTGCTTCTGAGGCAACATTGTCTTCGATTTTCTCGAACAAGGCAACGTCTAAATCCTGGTAGATCTGAAACATACAACAGAGCAATGAGACCAAAAAAGGAAAGCCATAATCAAAACTCAACCCCAGACCCTACCCAGATCAAGATAAATCACAAAATTCCTTTCCAAACTTCAAGAGATTACATATAACATAACTCTCACACGAATCCAAAAAAGAAGAAGGTGAAAACGAAAAAGGTTAGAGCTTTAACATGTTTTTCACGAACCAGACTAAAAAGAAGGACACCCCACAACAGCAAAACCCACCTTGAAGCTAACCTTGTAATGAGAAGTCTCTTTTGGACAAAAGATTGAAGAAACCAGAAACAGATCCTGATCAGTTTCAAGCTTGTCCTTTACCTAAAGAACTAGAAGACTCAGCAGTTGTAGAATATGAGCTTTATCCGTTCCAGAATTATGGCAGAGAAAGCCTTAAATGCATTGAAATAATTGCAATATAAAATCCGCAGGCTACGGATCTCTCTTCAATAAAAGTTCGATTTAATGCGCCACCAATCTGCAGAGACAAAACCCCAAAAACGGCGAGACCTCAAAAACAGGAAAAGAAACAAAAAAGATCCTTTTCGCTCTATTGAACCGACAATATCAACTATGTGCAGCTACTGTTACTACACAGTGACCTTGCTCTGTTTACGTTGGTTTCTTGGGGTCTTTTCGTTCTGGTTTTTGTTTCACTCCCACTGTTTAAAAGTTTGATGAAGGACAAAAGAGTGAAAGAGACGAAACTCAAATTCCCTGTACTTTCCACTTCCGATGTTTGGTTTCTGAGAAAATTAGAGAATTTTCAGATGCAAGAAACAGAGACTCTGTTCTCATCACTAAGAGGGACTGAACTAACTCTGGACCTTCCTTTTATGGCCCGGGAACAGGAAAACCGTTTCAACGGCTGAATTTCTTTTTTTAAGTCTCCTTAAAATGAATTTCAATAATGGCTCTTTCATCACTTCAAATCCGCTCTTCTGATTCAACCTATTTCATTAACTCTCACTCATTTATTTATTTAAAATTTACGTAAATATGCTAATAAAATTTAATAAAATATAATAAAATTACTATAATCGAAACATAAGATCTAAACCTTTTATTAAATGATAATTGAAACTTCAGAAAACTTCAGAATTTATTGCCAAATCACAATATATATATGGTAAATTTTAAAAAACATATAATAATTTACTAATTATAAGTATTAAATAAATTATTTAACAAATCAAACCATTAATGAAGATATTTTTTAGTTTTTTTAACGTATTATTTAGTATACTACTTATTTTGTAATGTATTTATTAGGTATTTATTTATTTCTTTTTAGTATTTATTATTTTCATATAAGTTATTTAAAAACAGCCTCTTTACTAATTAGAGATAAGACTACGTATTAATATACCTTTCTAAGCCTCATATATTCAGCTAAATTTTTATTTAATTGTTGTTATTATTGTAGTTAATAAAGAAAATTTTAGCATAATCCCTATTTTATATTTTATATTTATATTTTCTTATATTTATAATTAAATAATAATAATTTACGATTCATTCATTAGTGTTGAGATAATAAAGCTTAAGTTTATTTAATTTTTATTTATTAAAATTTCATATTTTATTTAATGTAGATAAATCTAACTTATGTGATAATTCAAGTACATAAAAATAGTAAATTATAATATAATAAATTAAAATATTTAATATTTAATTAATTTTTACACTTATCATTAATATTGTAAAAATGAATAAAAATTTTATATTCAATATAATTTAGTAAATATGTTTTAATATTACATATTACTTCTTCATGTGAATCATTTGAAAACAACCTTTCAATTAATTAGGAGTAAGATTGCCAATCTTCTTAAATTTTGTGTATTAAAGAAATTTCTATTGGATGTTATCATTGTTATTGTCATAACTATTTTATGTAAAATAAAATTTTATTTTTACTTATAATTTATTTTTTTTGGGTTGACGAGAATTCGCCATGATAATTATATATTAATAAATTAAATTTCAAATTTTGGTAGAGAATTTTATATAACTTAGCCTCAATTTGATATTACTTTGTGTGCATTTAATTTAATTTTTATTAGCTTTTAAATTATCAAGCAAAACATTTTTCCACTAAAGGAGGATCCATCAAACTTCCTCTCGTGCCCCTAGCAACACACAGCATTCTTTTCCCAGGCTCATCCCACATCGCGTGTAAACACGCATCACAAGACACTCGGACAACAAAACGCAGGCCAACTGGACACTCGATGCTTTGCGCGAGTGGAAGTGACCCCAGCAAATGAGAGATCCGACAGGATTTTGACCGATCATGGATCGCCCCGGACCCGACAAACATGTTAAAATGGAGCCCCATGATGATTTTTAATGCATTGTGTTTGGGCCATCGCAGCCGCACACGTCTTCCTTTTGGGCTACAAACCGTTGGATTCAGAAAGCTTTGTCACGCTTTAAAAGGTAGTAGAAACACGCGCAATATTAGCGCCACCGTGTGTCCCACTAAGCCGGCGGCTAATTATACCCTTACGACCATTGGAAAAACTGTGTTTTTTTTTCAAATTAGAAAAAATAATCATATATAATAAAAAAATTTTAAATTTTTTTAAAATTTATATAAAATCTCTTTAACAACAAATTATTATATAACTAATTATTGTAGTAATACTTTACTTGTAGTTTAATAAATTTTAGAAAAGGTCTTTAATTTTTAAATTCTCAAACAAAACTTTTTTAATTTTATTTTTAAAATAATTTAAGATTTCGGTAAAAAATAATAACAACAAAATATATAAAATAAACATCAGACATGGAATAAAAAATCTCATTATCAATAGTTGTAAAATTACAAAAGTACACTAATCATCCGAATTGACGTAATAGCTTGTAAATCACGTCAACCGGATACTTCGTGGTAAGGAAGTATTATAAGACAGGCTCGATCGAGAGAGCGTAAGTGAGAGGATTCGAACACAGGACCTTTTGGTCCTATACCTGCCACTCTACCAACTCGACCACCCTTAAGAAGCTAATTTCTATTTGTTATACTCATTTTTATATAACAATTAGTTAGATAATGTTTTGAAGTAAAGATTTTCTATATTAATAAAAACAACAACACTCAATATAAATTATGCTGATACGAAAAATTTAGAGAGGTCTAATAATAAACAACTTTACCTTAATTAACAAAGAAATTGTTTAAATACTCAATGTAAATTTTGCTGATATGTGAAATTTAATAAAGTCTAATATTACACAACCTTACCTTAAGAGTTGGATGAGTCCGTGAGTTTTGACCTTTCATAATTGATAGACATTATTTGGTTCAATTTTGACACTTGACCTAACTATGCCAAGTATTAACAAAGTAGACAAAGTTAGCTTTATGTCATTATTGACAACAAGACGTAAGTTAGGCCATTGACCACTAAAGTTTTTAGTTGACATGATATTACTAATTAAACTTAATTACAACCTTATGTGTAATTAAAATATATCAATTTCTTTCGAGATAAAAATTTTACAACCCTATAATTTTTTCGTATTTTTATTCCAGTTTGTAACTTTTAAAAACTACTAATAATTTCTCAGTAACTATGCTTTTTAAAGCGACATTGTTTAGTGTCATGTCTACCGTCGTAAGAAAAAATAATATCGTTTTAGATTTTACAGTTTAATTTTTAATGAGACTAATAATATATCAAACTATATGAAACAATATTAACCCTAATTAGTAATATGATGATTAAACTCATTATTAATTTAAATATTGGACAAAGGGTTGTAGCTAAGGAAACACAAGAAAATAGTCATCATCATCACACCCAGTCCGAATCCTGCATCAAATTAGGTTTTGAGAGATCTGATAGTACGCAACCTTATTCCTATATAATAGAAAGATTATTTCCGGTAAATTCACATACAAATGTGACAATGAAAAAGCGATGCAAGTTGAAAGAGTAAATATATAAAACTGATATGCTAAAAGATTAGGTAAATAAAATTAAAATAAATAAGTAAATAGAATGAAATAGAACTAAAAAAGTTACCTAATATGATGTCGAGATCTGCTAATACCTGATAAATTGTCAAATTTTACTCTTCCTGTTTCTAACTATACTAAGAGTCCTTGCTCAAAAACACAGAAAAGTAGTGTGGAGGTAAATAAAAGAGAAAAAATGATAGCGGTAATTAGAGTTAAGGATGATAAACTAGTCGAGTTTGGTCTAACCGGACTAAACTAATCCTAATTAGTTTGGTCGAAACGTTAAAATTAGATTACATAAATTTTATAAAACCTAACCATTTACATGAAAGTCAAATTTTAATTTTTAATCAAAGATGAGGTGGAAGGTGACCCATCATGGTCTTTGGGGTGCAAGAAAACAAGTAAAAATGGGAAAATGTTACATATATTCCTTACAAAAAGCCTCAAAGTTGCTCCGTTTAAAGGGGGATTTGTCGGCTCGGTGAATGCAAAAACAACACATCCACTCCTCTTCTTCCCTTTCCCATCTATTTATTATTAGACTCTTTGCAAGATTAGAGAGTTTAAGACATATACTTGATCATATAAAATGCACATGATGACGTGATGGACAACCAATGATATAAGAGACGTTTAGACTTTGTAAAGCTTATATATGTATATATAGTAACAAAGAGCATTTATCTAAGATGTAACTTTGGGGCTTAGTGGGTGATGCAATGATTAGTGAATAGATTTTGACGCATCACTCTCTCTTTAGTCATTTTCCACAAGATGCAGCATGTTCCATCCTCCTCACTCTCTCTTTGGCCATTTTCCACAAGATGCAGCATGTTCCATCCATCTTGGGATGGATGGGACATGCTGCCTCTTTAATTTAAAATTTGTAATTTAATTTAAAATCTAAAAATATCTAGACTTGGTTTGAGAAAATAAAAGCGGTTGATAACATACTGAAATGATAAATACTTATTTTCAATAAATACTTATATATTTGGAATTGTTATTTTAGTAATTGCTTAAACGTCAAAATATGTATTTGACAAGTACGGTTGCAGTTGCGGAAAATAGATAAAATGATTAAAAAGTTTATTGATCTAAAAAATTATTAATTTTTGTATAAATAATTAAAAAATATATTAATAGTCATATAAATTTAAAATTATAAATAATAAAATATTAAATTAAAATAAGAAAAATATAAATAAAATAAATTTAGT
>JANZXR010000004.1:33688259-33719209 GCA_027575705.1 Erythroxylum echinodendron | reverse complement strand
AAAATAAGAAAATATAAATAAAATAAATTTAGTAAATAAAATATTTCATAAAAATATATTATTAGTCATATAAATTCGAATTATAAATAATAATTATCAGAAGGTTATTAATGGAAAGTAAAATTTCTACCGCATTCTATTAGTTGAGGATATAATGGAAAATAATAATTATAAGAAAGTTATTAATGGAAAGTAGAATTTCTACCGCACAAGCACTATCCTACCGCAACCTTCTTTTTCTTTACTGATTTCTACGGTGACATTGTACTTTCCTCCAACTTCCGGTTGCTCGCCCGCAGATCTAAACATATGACTGCGTTTGAAAATTGCGATGAATAAGTACTTATCTTGACCACACAGTAGATCCAAACACAGCCATAAAATCTAATTGAATTTCAGGTCAAACTTAAATTTTAAGATAATCTTTAATTTGAGTTTCAGCCTTATAAAGTACGTATTCAATTTGAACCTAACTCATTATTATACCTATTGATTGATCAGTCTAACCAGAACTTAACTTAATCAAAGTTATAATCAAGTTCGAGAGGTCTAACTTGAACATGAATTAAACTCGGTTGGAAGTCTAAGAAAAGTATGAAGTTTGATTGATAGCTACAAGAGGCAATGCTTTTTTTTGGAACAAATGCCAAATTTCGTGAAGTGAAACAATGGAATCTAAAGTGCATTTGCCTTTTTTTTTTTATAAGATGTAGAGTTGGTGGTGAAGCACGCGATACCCTCCACTCACTTTGCCTCTTTCATTCATCACTACTAATCATTTCGTGCCGAATTTTGTACGGATTGAATTTTGATACGATACTATATTAATATCGGTCAATACCGAATATTGTTTTAGGTAATTTTTTAAATTTATGAAATAGTTCCTGAAATTTTTTAAAAATTACAAAATAGTCCATTGTCATATTGTACAGTTGTACTGTATATTTTTAACTCTATTTCTAAAAATAAAAATAATAAATAATCATCAAAATTAATATGAAATAACAATATTTTTTATATATTTTACAAAGAAATAATAGCCACAATTTATATGAAAAAAGACAATCATTATTATACAAATATGAAATTAAGAACAATATAAAATATTTAAAATATTACAATTTCAATTTTCATTATCATACCAATTAAGTTGACTTCACACAACAACTTAAGATTTTGTGATGAAACTGTCGCTTAACATGATATCAAAGCCTTTATGACCAAATAATCATGAATTCAAATCTTACCACCCATTTACTATTCAGCACAAGGTAGAGTAAGCCTGTGCAAGTTTCAAACTCAAAGAGCTTTTACTTGAGGAGTTGTGTTAGTGAATATATAAAACCAATTAAGTTAGTCTCACATAATAACTTAAACTTTTATAATGAAACAGTCGCTTAACAAACCTTATAATTACAAATGAGCAATTATACAATTCACCCTTTTACTAGTGAATTATAAGATACAAAATTTAACTTAATAATTAATACTTAAATTAAAAATATACTCATCATTTTTAAATTTTTTAGAATTAATTTTATACAATACATGAAAATAAAAAAATATCATTTATTCTATTTGTTATTTTTATTAGTTTAAGTCAAACTATAAATGACATACATAATCATGTAAGCATATTATACCCAATAAACATGTTAAAATTAAAAGAATAATAAATATTTATTTTACTAAATTATAAAATAAAAATTAACTAATTAAAGTTTAGAAACAATCATATAACACTATAATTATAAAAAATAAATATTTAAAAATTTTATTTTACCTAATTATGAAATTAAAAAACTAATTACCAATCATTGGTTGACTAAGAGGGTTTTTATAATTAAATTGATTTATTAATTAGTTGAGTAAAGATAAGCATGAAAAGCAAAGGTTCGTTGGTCCTACAAGAGTAAACCTAACAGCTCAGAGTTGATAATTGTGGTCCAACAACACCTGATGTGATGGGCAGTCAATTAGTGATGAATAATAATAATAATAATTATTATTATTACAAAAAGATTAAAAGTTACGTGATGCTTTTATTGTTCTTATTCCTTTTCCAAAATAATAAAAAAAGGATTTTAGTTTACTAATTAAGGTTTTTAATTTTATAATTTTATTGCAAATTGCATCTTTTACAATTATTGTAATAATTTATGATTCAGAGTATAATTGATAATCCATAATTTAGTTGATAATCTATAATTTAACTTAAAACTTTTAAAAAAACACTGTAATTTTTAAAAATATCGAAAAACCTTTTTTAGTTTATTTTCTTTTAAAGATTTTTTAAAAATTCGGTTAAAAATAACAACAAAACATACGTGACATAAACATTAGATATAAACTTATCAAATGTCACTAATATAATAATTTAAAATAATTTATTAATTTTGTCGTCGTCATCAACACCCGGTAAAAACCTCGCCGCTTTTTGATTATCTTATCTTGATTAACATATAAAAAAAAAGAAAAAGCTAATAATGCGTGTAAATCATAATAGAATCCACATTAATAGCTTGAAAGTCAAGTAGTATTGTAACTTAGGAGAAGACTTGGTTAATGATTAGGTATAGGTCATGAATAAGATCAAACAAGGATTGGTCAGAGTAAGCAACCTAGTCTTGAAAATGAAATGTGGTTAGGTTTTGAACTAAGCATCCAAAGATTTTAACCTTTGAACACACACCTTATCAAGAAAATTATAATGTGCGCTTTAATAATTGCTGATGAATGATTAAACACATCCAACTAACGTGTACCTATATAGTATTGACAATGGATTGCATTATGATTGCGCTTTTGATTAAATTTAAGTTGACTCGATTAATTTATTATAGTTTTTGAAAAACATTTAAATTCAAGTTCGAACTTAATTAAATTGAGTAAGTTCGTTGATTTCTGCCCGAGTCAACTCATCATAACTAATTTGTAACCCTATATATATAATTGGGTGAGATTGGGTTTGCGGCTTCTAAAATTAGTTATTTTCTAAGTTTAAATTTTGGTTAAATTTGATTTAGTCTAATTAATTTACCACTAATTTAAAAAATAATAAAATAAAATTCAAATTTGATAAAATCAGAGTCAATCTATTAACTTGAAACCTAATCTCACTCTTAATTTGTAATCCTATATGGATGGACCCATAAATTGATGTGTAATAAGTCTAGCTATCTAGTATTTGTACCAAACTATCTAATCATGGTCCTATTCTTGGTATGAGAATCAGATCTTCTATACTGATTATGGTATTCCTATTATATTCTATTAAATCTCATTCACACATTTACATGGACTCCACATAAATGTATGGATGAGATTTAATAAAACAGGGTTAAAACAGAATAACTGGAACAGAAGATTGGATGTGCTTGGTATAATCTTCACATCAATTAATTAATCAAATTTTTAGCATATTTGCCTTGAATTTTAATGTAATTAAGATTTAAGAACCAACTTTTAGGGTTTGGATTACATTTTCTAAGGCATAAGTGAAATTATCAATTTAGACCATTTTAATGTTTAAGTTAGTATTTGGCAAGTTTGGAAAGGAATAGACATATCTTTTTATTAGCTTGCTCTTATCATTTTTGCTGTATAAAGAGTGTTGATTTAGAGAAAGCAATCAATGGGTTTGACTCACCTTCTTGGGTTGATTTTCTAAAGATAGGTTTTGGTCCGATTAATAATGATAATGAATTGGGTTGGACCTAGTGTGAAATTCGTATAAGTTTCAATCTTGAACTATGATTAAAAATCGAACCAATTTAACAGTAAAAACTTTAAATTGACTAATTTTTTATTCGATCTTTAACTTTTTCTTTTCGATTTACTTTAAATAAAAATAAATCAATTAATTTTTATTTATTATTATCTTTTTTAATTAAATTTTAAATTAAGAATAGTCTTTTTCAATCATATTTCAAATTATTCAATAACTTTTATGACAGAATAATACTGATTGAATTTTTAAAATCTCAAATATCTTATTTTACCAATTTAACTTTCGGTCTAAATTTTAAAACATTAATCTTAAACCGGTTTGAATTTTCTAAAATAATATTATTTTGATCTTGTAGTTTTTAAACTTACAGACTACGAATATATCATTTTTAAGCTATGTCAAAGGCATTGGACTTGTTTCGATAGGGTTTCAAATTGACCCGTTTCATCTAAGGTCTTATTAACCCAAGCCTAATCTTTTAATTTTAGGTCAGATCGGACAGAACTAAATTTGTCAACCCAAGCTCGAAATATATATAGGCTAATTAACAATTACTTGTTTTTAACATATCAAAATAACCAGTTAGTGTAAGAGAATCAATCACTTGAACATTGAAGAGCATGCAATCTCTGATGTTATTACATAGATTTGCCACTGTTCTTAAATTGGAATTCAAAAAGGTTTATGAAACGTTTTATAAAAAAACTTGTGGAGTAGTGATGATGATGATACTGATCGAATTTACTAGTGCACAAACAAGAATGACAGTGATTAAAAAGGAAAAATTTTATGTTATTTTTATTTAAACATGCACTAAGTAAATTTTTAGATTAACATAATAGTCTATAAATAACGTCAATCGGGTATTCCATACTAAATAAGTCCTATACAACAAATTCAATCGAAAGACTATAAATAAAAAAAATTAAAGAATTGAAAAAAATTAAAAATTTATATTTTAATAGAGTGAAAATATATTCTAATTGATTATTAAACTATAAGTTTCTTAAAAGTACATCAGCGAAATATAATTCACTGACTAATTTAAATTTATTTACTTTATTTTCTATTTCACTGTTTTGTTATCATCATTTGAGCAGTTCATGGGGCTTGGCAAAGTTTGAGGCTTTTCTTACAACATTTTGGATAAGATAGAGGCCCAAGATTTGATGAAAGTGAGTGGGTTTGTTTTAGGAGTTGATTGCCATATTAGTGAATGTTGCTTGACAAATTAATTTCAATCCAATCTAACCAATCACAAAATTATCAAGTTAAATTTAAATTTAATTATAGACTAAATTTTGGGCCAACTCCCAAAACGTAATTGTTAAGAAAATGAAATTAAAATACCATTATTTTAAAATCGCTGAAGTCTAACTTCAATTACCTCTTCAAAATGAGAGTGACAATTCGGCCTGACTCGCTCCAACCTAAAGTCAACGGGTCAAGCTCGAACTGAGTAGGCCTCATGCTAGGCTCAAGCAAACTGCTACTTGAGAACTCTTACCATGACAAGTGACAGTTCATGTGAGTGCCCTAAACAAGTTATATCATATCCTTACTCAGCTACTTTCCTTTTCCTCCCAAGAATTGCAGCTCTCTTTAATCTAGGTCCACCCATCCGCCATTTCTTAAATGACATCATAGAAGATTGAGCTGCCTCATACACTGCATTATTGCACAAACATATTATAGGTGTCACTCCGTAAACATGGGACAAGAGTAATTTTATTCTATTTGTTCTCTTATGATGATGATGATACTTATGCTTCAACAAGGAGAGAAATCTCACAGTTGGTTTCTTCTTTTGTCAAACGACTCAAGAATTTTGATGCAGCCGTGAATGCTACAGTGTGTGCCTTGTACAAGACTTCCTTGTACCGCAATCTGAATGCATATGCAAGTAAAAATCCAATTGTTTTATCACACCTGTTCATGGAATGGAAAACAATTAATCAACAGAGGGAAGAAAATGGGAAGGATAAACAAAATGATACTTAAAAGAGTGTTACTATCCATCCATTCATCGTTATTTCACCATTCATTGTTACTGCATCAAATAAAATATCATAAATGACTTCGTACCAAATTAACTCTTTAATTCTCATTAAAAAAAAAAGAAAAGATAAAACAGAATTGCGGAAAACATTACAAAAATAGCTTAAAAATTATATCCAATGCAAACAAAATACATAAGAAGTCATGGAATGAATCATTAATATAACTACGAATAGATAGGAATGAGAATGACTTACAATGGTGCTAGCTTGCATCCGAATTTATAGAAGTATAAACAACGAGATCTCAAATCTACACACGCAGCATCAGCCTGGATTTCTAGCCGTGTTCTGGTAGTAGTAGCAATTAGCATAAGAAAGAATAACAAAAAGATGATGAGTTCACAGGCAACGTGAACCCCCATTAAGAATTAAATGAGAAGGAAGACAATGAAGGAGCCTCTGCTTCAGTCCAGTATTCTTGATTACGTCCTATACTGACAAACTATGACCATAAAAAGGTCATTCCAACAAATATCATCCCTACAAGCACAAGGTTAGTTAAATACAAATGTTTGAAGGCGTTTTACTAGAGGGAGTGGGATGAATTACTTCTGATTGAAACAAGCAGGAGCACTAATTGATACTGCTTGCCTCAAGTGCAACTCGTGGGCAAGCCAGAAAGGAAGCTCTAGTTTTGAACCTTGTGCTATCTGAAACAAACATGGACAGGGTACTTTTTAGCGTATCAAATAAGACTACTAGCTAATGCACTAGCAAATTCAAACTTACATAGCTCTTCTCAATGCTTTCGTCTACTTTTACTCCATTTACAGCCTTATGGAAGACAAGGGGAACAAACTACTTGAGAAGAAAAAAGCAAAACTAAGAGTCACAACATAACAAACAATGCCTTTTGGAAGTGGGATTGGGAATAGGTAGAGTTTTCACCTCTTCCTCGGCAAGAATGTCATCAATGTCATAATAATTGGCCATACTCTCCGTTTCTAACTCTATTTAAGATCTGCAAGACAGCACTTATTTTTCATTCATGTCTAAATCCCCCAAACGTAAAAAAACAATAAACCAGTTAAATGTAAGGACATTCCAGTTTCCATTAAACAAACCACTTAAAACAAAACCACAAGTCTTGAACATAGGAACCTCAAACTAAAGATATATGACCCCCAAACATACTCCACTTCCAACCTATGCAAGGCAAAGTCATTGTTGTCATCAAGAACACTATCACAGAATCATGAAAGACCCAAACCAACACGCAGCCCTATCTTTAATATAAACTCAGTACTAACAAGAATCGTAATTTATAGTAAACAGTAACATCAAACACAATAAACATGCACATTGAAATATCCACAATCAAAGCAAAACCGCACAGAAAAGTTTGAAAAAGACAGAAATTCTTGGGTTTTACCTTATGCTTCAATTATAAATAAGCACTTTCAGTTTCGTTTTAAGCCCACAATTGGAAATGGCTCTGTACCCGGATCTACTCTAGTAAGCTGCCAAATAAGAAAAACCCAATCACACATTTCCAGCAATTAAGCAACAACCAAAGAGAAAGGTGCTCATGAAGCTAGTCAACATGCTAACAGCAGCACAAGATTCCACTTAAATCTGGCAGCGGGAAGCGGAAGGTGCTCATTCTAGCCATAACAGCACAGGAGATATGGATAGGGAGGAATCAGCGGAGGTTCCAAAACAAGGAACGCTCCAAGGATGTAGCGATACGAACAATTTTGCAAAGTGTAAATGAACAGCTCATTCGTTGGGAAACAGAACATGCTTAAACAAAAAGACGATTTGAGTTTCTGATCCTACCTGGATCGAGCCAGATCCTGCTTGTAACTCTCCCTCGAGATCTTCAAGCCAAATCTTGACCTACCAGACATGGAGCGAAGTTTAAGGGAAGCTTGAGTTAGAAGAGATATACCCAAATAGAAAGCTCTCAACTTTGGGTTGATGGTTACGAGAGGAGAAAGCAATCGCCTCTGGAAGTTTCTGTTCTCTCAGCCCTAACTGGGAATGAATTGAAGTCGCGACATGTGGATGGGGGGAGTCGGAGACAGACTAGAGTGACCAGAAAAGAAAGGCAGCGGTGGACACTTGGCTCCTCGTCTTTATTTTTTGAAAGAAGAAGATTTGGCGGACATTTTGGGCGCTTTGTAAGACTGAAAATTTTGTTATTTTCGTGTGTGGGGATGGCAATGTATGGGCCGGGTCGAGGATAAAATGTCGGGTCCGATCTCAACCTAGCCCAATTTATTATATTTTAAAAAAATCAAAAGACGACTCTTTGTATGTAAGGATAACAATGAGTCGAATCAAGCATAAAACATCAAGCCCAATCTTAGCCCGTAACCTTGCCTAACTGGAGTTGCCAGCTTGGCCAAGCCTGATTTATTATATTTTAAAAAATCAAAAACGATATCGTTATGTCACTTTTGATCAGACCACAAGCCGAGGTTTGGCCATCATATCCTACCATTCCTATTTGTGTATAAGTAGACAAGATTTAAGAAATTCCAAAAAATTGAATCTCCTTTTTTTTGGATATTAACAGTCAAATTTAATTAGGCTATATTAACAATTTCAACCTAGCTCGAAGTCAAAGGATCATGTATATATTAATCAAGCTTCAATTTTGGGTTCAAGTTTAGAAAACTAATTTAAAACTTAGTTTAAACCACTCGATCTCATCTTTAAAACAATATTTTTTTTTAAATTATAAAACTAAAAAACTCAAGATTGAAACTATATTATTTTGGAAAATTAAACTAAAATAATATCGTTATAGCACAACTTCTATTAAAGCGTTAGATTGGTCGAACAAAAGGATGAGTCTGACGGTCTATTACCATCTGTATGAATATTCACATCTTTTATTTTTCAAATTTATTGAAAAATTTTGTTTACTAATTATTAAAATTAAGCTCAATTTAGTCTAATTTAGTTGACAACTAAAGTGAAATTTAGAACGACTAAATTTCAAAATGATTGTAAATTTGAAGTGATGATTTTAGGGATAATAATAAATTGATCGGCTCAATTTTTGTTTAAAATTCAAAAAATATAAATGTTATTACTTTTTAAAAATTTTCAAATTTTAAATTTAACAAAGACAAATAATTTAAGTGCGAGCTCGAGCTCGAACTGAATCCAATTTGATCAAACTTTGATTCGATGCTAAATTTTGTACCGAAAGAATGGATATGGGCCGACATAACCAATTGTCGAGGGACCACAGGCTGGCAAATGTCCGAGAGGACATGATCCATGTTTTCCTTGTAAACTCCCCCTAATAATTGGCGGTCCTCACACGTTAAAGAGGCTTGTCGTAACAATTGTCAGGAAGATCATGCTTAGGAAAGACAATAGATTAGGTTAGGCGCAGATTAAGAGAACATGAGTCTCGGTAGTTCAAATTAAGGTTGTATGGGCTTGGTCCTACCAATGTAGGCTGTTGGTGCTCGACCTTGATCCAACCCAATTCGATCCATCTCAAATTAACAGATTAGGCCTAATTTGACCTAACCTAACTCATTGGATTTGTCCTAACCTAACTCACCCAGTTTGAAGTCGTATGCTTAAACCTAGTTTAATTGGTGGGTGTCAAACTAACAAAAATAATTTCCTTTCCCACAAAATACTATAAATAATATAATATAATGGTGAGCAGGGTCAAACCTCAGAGATCAGTGCAGATTTGTTTACTTGTCAGAAACAAGAAAATTAAATAAATATGATTCGAGAGTGATTTAATGAACACGAAAAATAATCACGAAAGCGGGAAAAATAAAAGACTAAAAACAATGGGATAAAAGCCTAGTCAAGATACATTTCAGTTTAATTTCGCAATTCGATCACAGACACTAAAGATGTTATTCGTTCATTCGAATAGAAGAGTTATCGCTACAGGTGACGCACTCAATAATCAGCCTTTTCTTATTTATTCGATAACTCCGGGACGCCCTGACAGATTATTTCTCTAACCACTAGACAACTCCCGAGAAACGCTCTGATGAAGTTTAATTTATGACAGCATTAAACACGAAAAGACCTCTATCCTAGCCAGTGCACATCGGAAACGCCGTATGTTATTTAAACTAGATTATCCAATTTCATTAATTTCATAATCAAGTTAATTCGCTATTTTGATAGGTCGGCAATCACGGATTTACCTACTATTCAGCAGTATATCATTATGCAAATCAAACAATTGGACATATTGCTCAATCAACACAATAATAATAAAACGATTTTAGCATAGAAATTGAGTAAATATTCGAAATAAACAAAGACAATAAACACAAGAAGTCTCACGAATTGGCTAATAATTAAACATCTATGTACCTTGACTAGAGGGAGTTTAGCTACTCATTACAATAAAGAAAATCATATGTTTTCTTTGCTGTCCACGTTTTGCCGCCATCCCTATCTAAAAACACCTCGAAGAGAAAAGCTATTCTGCCCCCCAAAATAACGCTTGACCTAATTTATATCAAAAGACTCCTTAAATACCCTCTTAATTTGGAGGCTAATAAGCAAACAAGGGCTCTCAACTTGTGCCAAAATATGTTCTGGTCGTGTCACCATAATCAGGAGTAAATTCTGTCCATTGGGTTAGAGTTCCAACACGACTGGCCCATAATTCTGTTGACTTATAAATTCTGCAGCACAGCTACGGATTACGACATGGCCATGTCGTATTTCAACATCCAGACTTCACCAATATTTCTTTTGCTCCAAATCAGTCACATTTTTCACCATTTCCTATAGCTTCACCTGAAACATGCAAACATACAAAACCTACATAAAAACATACAAAATGTGACAAATAACTATGCAAATGTACGCAAAGTATGGACTGAAATATGCATGAATATATAAGTCATCATTAATTGAGTATTAGATCGAGCTTAAACTCGGCTACTCAAGCCCGGCTAGATAGATAAAAGGAAAATGAGATCATTTTCTACAAAATAATGTTATTTTCTATTTTTAATTAAAAAATCAAGCTGAATCAATCTTCAGACTATTTAGGCCTAATTAAACTCAAGCTCAAGCTTCGCTGCCTCAAACTCAATAGGACTTCTTTTGCCTCAACTCAATCCGGCCTATTGCCAACCTTACCCTAACAATTAAGTGCTCACAACTTAGAACTCAAACCTTTGACTCAAATTTTTTTAACACAAGTTTGACCCTACCATATTTTTAGGTCATTTCTTAAGTTTAGGGATGATAATGGATCAGACGAGCCTAGCTAGCTTGAGACGACAGAGCTAAGCTCGGGACTGACCGGTCCTGAGGTGAGGGTGATGAATTAATAATTCATAATTAAATAACAAATTCCATAGAACCACGGATCTGCACTGGGTACACTAATGAAACCCAATTGGAGGTCTTTTAAAAAATATCTCACCACCCTCTGTAGTTGGACCATCCGCTCTATTCGTTCAGTTTTGCTTCTGTTATATTTAATGCACTTGTTTAGGACAGGACAAGTCATGTTCCCTTATGTGACTTTAATAAGGTGATTTTGATAATGAAAATGTCACATTTTCGTTTCAAAATTTAACCGGAAGTTAAATCGGTAAGACAAAAATTTAAGATTTAAAAGATTTAATCAGTATTAAAATTTCATAAAAACCTGTTAACAGTTGAATAAAATTAAAAATTGATTGAAGAAGAATATTTTGACTCATTTAAAAATTTTAAAGTTTAATTGAAAATAAAGACTGTTAAATAAAAATTAATTGGTTTATTTTATTTTATAAAAAATAATTAGTTTATGAAAACTAACCAATTAATTAATAAACTGATCAGTTTTTAGCAACAAAGATTATTAAATTAAATTAAATAAAAAATTGAAAATCGAGCTAAAAAATTAATTATTTCAAAATTTTCGCTTTAAATCGATCGAATCGATTCGAGTTTTAAAATAACAGTTAATTCTAACATATGATCAGCCATTAATTAGTTTAAGGACATATATGCAAGACGTTATGTTTGAGAAGCAAAAATACATTAGAACTTATAATTATTAGATAGATCAAACTTGTCATTTAATTCATTGGTTCGTCGAGTAAATTACTTAAAGCGTGTAGTTTGCGAGCTAATCATGTACTTGGAATAGTTTCATTTCTCAACAAATAAGTCGTTTTCTTTTTTAAGTAGTGTTCTATCGATTACGTATTAATCAATATTCGATTGATTGATCTGAAGTTACCGACAAAAAAGAATTTATCTAAGTGACTTTCTTTCTTTTTGCCCAAGTACACAGAGCAAGATTTTAGGGTAGTTAAGAACCCAACTAGGCATTGTTTAAACTATATATCCAAGTCTTGCATGGTTAGAATTGAACTGAAAGTGGACAAGATTTTGACTTTAACGCATACTTTAGATTTGGTTTTAAGTACGTCTTGTTTCTCAAACCAACTATGTTGACTTCCTTCTCATCCTTTCGGGTGACTGGCCTTAACCAAAAGCAAGACCCCTTTTTCATGGTGGTCTTTTCTTAAAGAAGAATCTAATTTGGTTTCTCATTGTTCAATTTTCATGTTCTCCATTCAAGACAAGAAGTGAAGATCTCATCATAATTTTTTCAATATTAACTTTTTATAATTCTTATTTAATCTGTATTAGGACCGAGTAAATGGTAAGTTTAAATCGGAATTGATCCGATCCGAAAACTTAGAAACCGAACTTTGGTACGCGAAATTTGTAGGATTAAATCTTGCATAACGCTTGGTTTTTTTTTTTTGTTTGCTTAAACATTCTCTTAGTAGTTGTAGAGGGCAAGCAATTTGGTGTTAAACTATGTAGTTAAGTCCGAGTTTCGTTTTGGTTGCTTTCAAGTTAGCTTTAGCTTAGCAAGGAGGGTTTTGGCTCAAGTCAATATCTACTTCTTGGAAACTTTTGATTATTAAATAATAATCAAAACAATATTTTTCAAAATAAACTTTATTTTAAAATTTTAAAATATAAGTTAATTATAGAAAATAAATAATTTAGTTATATTTGCTATAATTATTATTAACTAATTTCAAATAATTTTAATAATATTTATTTAGTTAATAATAACATCAAATTATAAAATAAATAAAATAAAATAAAACCAATTCTTATAGTTTTCATATATTATGAAATTAACAATTAAAAACTAAAAAATAGAAAAAAACAAAATATTAATAACATAATATAGGGTGACTTAAACAAAAATTTAATGTAAAGGTATAATTCAATTCCTAGCATTTATATTAAAATTTAAATTAAATCTTAATATTTGATTCTATTAAAAAAAGATTTATTAAACTAAATTAGTTGAACCCTAACTAATGATTAAAAAAATCAAATCGATTCGGTCGGTTTAATCATGAAAAACTTGAACCGATTAACTTTCGGTTTAATTTTTAATTTTGATTTATTTTAATAACTCTTATTGTTAAAAATCAATTATTTTATTCATTAATCGGTCAGTTTTGTAAATCAATCAATTTTATAAATCAAAATAAATCAATTAATTTAAAAATTTTCAGTAAGGATATTCTTTTTTTTTTTTGGAATCGACGAATCTACAACCACTATCATTTAGATACGTGTTGAGTAAACTTTCGAATTGAAGCAATATTCTACAAATCACGCCAATTAGGTACTCTACACTAAACAAACTCCATACG
Organism: Erythroxylum echinodendron; assembly: GCA_027575705.1. Taxonomy (NCBI): domain Eukaryota; kingdom Viridiplantae; phylum Streptophyta; class Magnoliopsida; order Malpighiales; family Erythroxylaceae; genus Erythroxylum; species Erythroxylum echinodendron. The sequence continues at coordinate 33,705,782 of JANZXR010000004.1, read as the reverse complement.
ACAAGTTCGATCGAGATCAGTAAGGACATTCAATATCTTAAAATTTTTAATTTTATTCAATATTTAATTAATTTTAGGACGATCTAATACTTAATGAATTTTTTAAATCTTAAATATCTTATCTTATCAGTTTAACTTTTAGTGCGGTTTTTAAAACATTAACCCCATCTAATGAAACCCTATCTAATGAAATCCCAAACTTCCGTCAAGTTTCGATATATCACATGCTAATTGTGGCATTATTTTTGGTTTTGGAAGGCTTCAAATTTTCCAAAGTCACAACCGTTCATTAATAGCCTTTGTATCAACATATTGATGTATATACCTTATCTCCGGAATATGCAATTATATCTTTTCCTCACCAAACAGGCATTTAATCCTCAAAATTTCACAATGAATGTTTGCCAAACTGGCATTGACATAGCACATGAGCTTGGCTTCATGTCTTAGGTTCCGTTTGAATCTATAGTATGGTAGGGATAAATGTTTATCTATTATAGTATTTAAAAGCAGTCACAATGTCACATATTTAGAGCTAAAGGCGAGTAACCGGAGGTTAGAAGAAAGTGCGATGTCATTGTAGAAATTGATAAGTATAAAGAAGATTGTAACAGAAAGTACTTCTGCAGTAAAAGTTTAACTTTTCATAAATATCTTTCTGAGAATTATTTATTTCTATTATACCTTCAACTAATAAAAAACAAGTCCAACATATCATTTTCTTCATTCTCTCTGACTTTCCGTATTCCGTATTCTTCGTGGATGTTTGCAAAATTTTATAATTAATGTTTGCAAAACTCACATCGACATAGCACATGAGCTTGGCTTCGTGTCTTAGTCTCCCATGAAAATAGGGGTTTTGAGTACTTTGTCATTTGGCAATTTCGTGTAAGTGGGATGTTTGGTTGGTCAGTCACAAGTGCCGGTGGTTCTTACTTTTGCTTTTCCTTTGTTTCAGCAATAATAATATTTATATTTTCTTGACATTTACATGAAACTATGCATTATTTTATCACAAAGAAAAAAAAGGGTAGCTATGTTTTTTTTCATAAACCAAATGAATGAACAAAATCTATAAATTTCAAATTAGTCCTTTAAATTTTATTTAAAAAATCAATTAGTAACTTATAGAATTTTAATTATAAATTATAAATTTTGCATCTTATTATAATTAAAGGATTTTATTTGTTATAATCATCTATCAAAATATAACAACAACAACAATCAAGTAAAAGTCATGTCGGGAAGGTCCAATGTACAAAGCATATATCAAAATATAATTTGTAAATATGAATTTTATTAATAAAATTTTAATTTAATATTTGATGAAAATTCAATTATTAAATTGGAATTTTCCCTTGAAATATAACAAGATTGAGAAAAGTACCATTAATTTGGATTCTTAATTATGATAAGTACAATGACTTCCAAAATTACTACAGACAAATTTAATAAAAACCAAGTATTATTTGATCTCTCTAACAAATAACTCGAGCGCAAGTTGACATTTTCTGTATTTTAATTTATTAGGGATATCTTTTATAATAAAAAAGTTGATTTGGTATAAGAATTTATTATCTTAGAATATGTATAATTTTGAAAGTTAAGATATTGGTGAAAGGAAGGACCTAAAAGAAATTGATTCTAGAGAAGGACATCTGGGTGAGGATCCATCTGCGTTAACAAGTTTATCGTATTGATTTATTTGATGCGCACTTAATTTTTCTTCTTGTGATCGGATTTTGGAAATCGCACTAACTTGTTTGGTTGCTTTTTAATAAACAACTATAAATTTCAGTTCAAAGCAACTGTTGAAAGGTCTAACTTACCCTTAAAAGTTAGCTTGAGATAGGAGGTTTGTACACTATTATAAATGGCTAAACGCACATACTTGTCCGTCGTGAGATTCTTAACACACTCCCTTTAGCTCAAAGCAGGATTGGACATCTATTGGGTATATTGAACAAAGAGACAAAACCGGGCATCGCTCTAAACCATCGAGACATACAGAGTCTAATACTACATTGAAAGGCCTAACTCACCCCAAAAGTTAGCTTGAGATCAGAGGTTTGCATACTATTATAAATGATTGAATGCACTCACACTTATCCGATGTGAAATTTTTAACGGCATCTTTACAAAACAAAAATTTTACAGAACTTCAACCTCGTGTTTTTCACTTATTAAAAAAATGTAATAAATCAAACTAAATTCTTGTAATTAATAGCAAGGAGCTTGTTAAAATGACCATCAAAGCACTAAAAAATTAGGCTAATTGAATGTATCTAAAAGTAGGTATTGCTATCAACTTCCAACTACTCAAGACCACCCCTCACAACCGCCCTTAATTGCAACTTGCAAGCCAAGATCCTTTGTCTCTTACTCTTGTTTACCCTTTAATTGCTAAATAGTAAAGATGCGGAGGTTGTTGATTGCTCACACAAGTCATCTCGAAGAGTCCCTTAGTTGAAGAAATTGTCATTTTAGGTCAAAAGATTATAGCATTACCCCTTTCCTCCGTTTAACACCTCAACCATGTAATAATTATAACGCTCTCTCTATTTATTCATGCACATTGTCACTTCCATGCATCTGTCTCCTCTTCTTCTATAAACCTCGAGTCTCCTTCTCTCTGTTTTTCTTATCAGCATAGCTTATTGCAACTACTAACAACAACTCTCTGATCAAAATTTGTGTTATGGTCATGAAGGGTCATCGCCATTTTCAACCTATCACCAAATGTAGCACGGAGGGACGAGCAAATCAGACGGTGGTTGCAGACTTAGATGGCACTCTTCTCGTGTCAAGAAGTTCTTTTCCTTACTTCTTGCTTGTGGCTCTTGAAGCTGGGAGTCTCCTTAGAGCTCTACTTCTTTTAGCTTCTTACCCATTTGTGTCCTTGACGCACTTGTTTGTATCAGAGGCAATGGCGATACAGATTTTCGTTTTCATTGCCTTCTCTGGACTTAAAATAAAAGACATTGAGACTGTCTCAAGGTCTGTTCTGCCTAGATTTTTTGCCGATGATGTGCATCCAGACACTTGGAGAGTGTTCAACTCGTTTGGCAAGAGATATGTGGTTACTGCTAATCCTAGAATGATGGTTGAACCGTTTGTGAAGAGCTTCTTAGGAGCTGACAAGGTTGTTGGAACTGAGATAGAGGTCACAAAATCAGGAAGAGCAACAGGGTTTGTGAAAAAACCTGGAATTCTTGTTGGAGAACATAAAAGAGATGTTATCTTGCAGGAATTTGGGAAGGAATTGCCAGATTTAGGCTTAGGAGATCCAGGAACTGATCAGGAATTCGTGTCAATATGCAAGGTGAGATGTTAAAACTTCTGTTGCATCTTCTTCATTGACACGTTCATCTTCATACAAATTTCTGAATTTTTTTCATCAGCTTTCAGTACGATTACAACTGTCAAATTATAGTTTCGTATTTATTGTATGTTCGGTGAGAAGGTTTATGGCAACTTGTACAGTTTCTTATGCTCATAGCTAACTTTCCTTCCTCATCCTCCATGCTACCATCTTTAAATAATTGGTTCATTTATAAGGCTTTCTTATGGGAGACAAAACAGGAAAACACCTACCAAATCCATAGAAACCAACCTAACATTTAAGAAGTGTAACAATTTCTGCTTTGGAATTGGAATCTCATTGCTTGTAAACTTTCTATTTGTTATTTCTTTCAATAACAACCAGCTTGAATGGTTGACTAATTTGCAGGAAGGATATATGGTGCCAAGAACAAAGTGCAAGCCCCTACCAAGAAACAAGCTTCTAAGCACTGTTATATTCCATGAAGGACGCTTAGTTCAAAGACCTACACCACTAGTTGCTCTCTTGACCTTCCTATGGATGCCTTTGGGTATAATCCTATCTCTTCTCAGGGTCTACCTTAACATTCCATTGCCTGAGAGACTTGCCAGCTACAACTACAAACTCCTCGGAATCAAACTCATCGTTAAAGGCACTCCTCCACCTCCTCCAAGGAAGGGTCAAAGTGGAGTGCTCTTCGTCTGCAACCATCGGACTGTTCTTGATCCTGTAGTCATAGCAGTTGCTCTCGGAAGAAAAATCAGCTGTGTGACGTACAGTATAAGCAAATTCACTGAGATCATCTCGCCGATTAAGGCGGTTGCTTTGTCCAGGGAAAGAGAGAGAGACGCTGATAATATCAAACGTTTGTTGGAGGAAGGTGACCTGGTGATATGCCCAGAGGGTACAACTTGCAGGGAGCCATTTTTGTTGAGGTTCAGTGCTCTCTTCGCTGAACTCACTGATAGGATTGTTCCAGTTGCTATAAACACCAAGCAATCAGTTTTTTACGGAACTTCCGTTCGTGGGCACAAGCTGTTGGATCCTTACTTCGTGTTCATGAATCCAATGCCGACTTACGAGATCACATTCTTGAAACAGTTGCCTGAAGAGCTCACTTGCAAAGGTGGAAAATCCTCCATTGAAGTAGCAAACTACATACAGAAAGTGCTTGGTGGGACTCTTGGGTTTGAGTGCACTAACCTGACAAGGAAGGATAAGTACGCTATGCTTGCAGGAACAGACGGTCGTGTTCCAAACAAGAAGGAAACGAAAGAGAAGGCTTGAATAAGATCAAATCAAAATCCCAGAAAGATTTTTTTTTCATGTTAGGAAATTTTTATTACAACAAATAATCGATATTCATGAGCTATGGTGGCTAGATAGTATAAATCAAATTGAGATTAATGCATATTGTGATTTTGGATTTATACAATATTGGATTACTTCCATAAAAGTTCAGATTTTATTAATACACATAGGCCAAATTAACACATCCAATAAAGATTAATGAAACGATATCGTTTAATCTCATAACTAAAATAATATCGTTTCAAAATCAGTTTAATCTATTTAATCCCTGAGCTCTTTATTTTCAGTTTATTAGTATGCTGTGACATGAGAGTGACTTAGAACATCGGGTGAACAGCGTAAAAAATTGTGGAAGAAGTGATTACGAATAATATGGCTTTGTTCCCACAAGTTTTATAAATATTTTCCTTTCAATCTTATATTTTATATTTGGACTAAACATTTAAAATATATTACTTCCCTTAATTATTTAGTTTAAATATTTCCTTATTTAGCCTAAATATTTTCTTACATTGACTTTTTATTTTTATTTACTTGTTTTCTTTCTTGTTTATGTATTTAATTATGTATTTTATTTTTATTCTTTATCTTATTACATATTTATTGTATTACTTAATTTATATTTATATTTTACATTTATTTTTATAATTGTTATTATCATCCTTTATGTTTAAGTTTTGTTTGTTATTACTTTATCATTTTAACATGTGCAATTTATTATTCTTTATTTTTATTTTTATTTTATTCATTATTTATTTCTTTTTGTGTGAGTCTATCAAATTTTTTTTTCTAATTAAGTATAAAATTGCATACTTCTAAACTTTCGTGTTAATTACAAACCTTTTTTTTTTTTTTGCCTACGAAATATTCTTGGCAAGCCTTAACTATAAGAAGATATTTTTAAGTTATTCACATCCCGACTAATCTCTGCTCGAATCAAATAGGTCCGGAATCCAAATTTTAAACATATGCAAATATGAGAAGGATTTGAGCATGTGACCTCACTTAAGTTTACAAACACTTTAGTCTCACCTGTAATCGGTTTTAACTATAAGGAAAGGTCAAATGAAGAAGACTACCAAACAGAACTCGACACGCGTCATTTAATGTCTACCCTTACCACTTTCCCGCAAGTTTGGGTTTCTACTTCTTAGATCTATGTATTTGACTCTTGGTCTCTGCTTAGAACTATTTATTAGACCCATATCCGGTTATTATTGGGTGGGATAAAGGGTATTTGTGCCATTTCGGTGAGTAGCGGTCTGCACTTGGACCATCCTCAGCCAGTGTTAGCTCATCGCCACAGCTAAATGGACGAGGGACTCTCCGATTCTCCCCCTACCCCCACTCCACGCGACCGCATCAAGCTTAATGTCGGCGGGAAGCTCGTCGAGACCACCGTGTCCACGCTCCAGTCCGGCGGCCCCGACTCTCTCCTTGCCGCGCTCTCCAGTCGACCGTCTAACGAACCAGTCTTCATCGACCGCGATCCGGAGATCTTCTCCGTCCTCCTCTCTCTCCTCCGCTCCAACCGCCTCCCCTCCACCGCTCGACGGTTCTCCAAACAAGAGCTCTCCGATGAGGCTCTCTACTACGGCATCGAATCGCAGCTTCGATCGGCCATGTCGCCGCCTCCTCTCTCCGGAATCGACGCCTCCGTTGTCGCCACCATCCGTCCCGCATCCGACGGCCTGCCATCTGCCTTCACCGCCGACGCCGGAGACGGATCCATCTGGATCGCTCACGGTGGTCAGGTTTCTTCGTACGACTGGACGCTAAGCCACTCGTGCACGATCCGAACTCACCTCGAGGATATCACCTCTCTCTGTCGCTTGTGGCCGGACGTCGCAGCAGTCGGCTCTGATTCCTCTGCCGGACTCCATTTCTACGACTTCTCCCGCGTTAGCCACATCGGGTCAGTCCACTGGACCGATCCATCGGATCCGAGAATCTACAAAGCGTGCGTGCCCTCAATCGCCGACTCGCCGGATAAAGTTTTCGCATCATTTGATTGTCCACACAGAGAAAATTGCATCTTAGTGGTTGATAAATCGACGCTCCAGGTTGTCTCCGAGATAGGGAGACAATCGGGAAGCGCGACAAAGACTATGGTCTCCGGAAAGCTAACATGGCTGCCGGAAACCGGCACCATCATCGGATCGGCGGTGACGTGCGGGGCGTTTGGGTACTCTGGATACATCAGGATTTGGGACCCTAGGTCCGGTTCAGTGGTTTGGGAGACCAACGAACCGGGTTCGGGCCGGAGCAGCCGGTTCGGGGACTCGTTCGCTGACGTCGACGTGGACCCTGTGGAATCGACCTTGTTTAAGATCTGCTCAAAGTCCGGTGACCTAGCAGTGGCTGATTTACGTAAATTGAGTGATGATCCATGGGTATATCTGGAAGATAAAAACCCAAGTTTGAGATATGCCGGAGGTGGGAGTACCAGTGTCCTCCATTGTTACAGAGGGCAAGTTTTTGTGGGAAGAGATGGGTCATTAGAGGTGTGGTCAAGAGTTGAAGAAGAAGAAGGAGAGAAGAATATTGAAGGGGGGATGTTCAGGAGGAACTTTGTGGATAAATTGGAGGATTCAGATCGAGGGATTATAAGGAAGATTGAAGGTGGTGGTGATAGGTTGTTTGTTAGCAGAGAAAATGTTGAGGGCATTGAAGTCTGGGAAAGCTCTCATCTTTCCGGTGCTGTACACTTTTCTGAGTCGAAACACTGAAAAATTTAGGGATTTGGACAAGGTTAAGATAACCATTTTTAAGGATTTTTTATTGGAGTTGGTTCTGAAAGCCCAACGTTGTCATTCAATCCGAGGAATGAGCTTGGAGGAGCCTAGACTCTAGAGTTAGATGTTCATAACTTGTTCACTGCTTCTCCAAGCATTGGCTGCTTAGCATAAGTTCCTATCTCATTACTTCAAACTTTGCATGGCCTTTTCCTTCTTTTCTATGAGTACGATCAAAAGTTCGATTTGTATGTTATTTTGGTATGTAAATTTAAAAAATACAAGACTAAAATAATATCAGTTTGAGGAAGAATTTTAAAAAAATGACGTATTATTGTGACATTGAGACCAAACTCGAATAGAGGTTATAATTATTTTTAATCGGACTCCGGTCAGTTTTAGATCAATTCGAGATTTAACTTTTTTTAACCAAACGACATTGTTTTATTTAAAAAGTTTGAGTCTTAGATTGGTTTAGGCTTTGACTCATAGTGAGGTCCAATTAATTTTTTTTTTACATTTTTTATTCTAAAAAATTTGATTGAGTTAACTTATTGTCATCTTTAAACTTAGTAACTTAATTGCAAATTCTTTGTCGGGTAAGTTCTGAATTTCACGAAAGGTGTAACAATTTGAGCACTGTCTTAGAGAAAGACTTAGTGAAATAGATATGTTTGTAAAATTGCGAACTACTTGCACCTGAACGGAAAGATTTTATAAAACTTCATTGTTTCATAGAATTGGCTTTGGGCCTCTGAAAAAGGCCTCTTTTCGGGAGGATCCAAGCCATCAGTGAGATACCACTTAGAAAAGCTAGAATTTGAAACTTTTCATATATATAGAAATATAATATAAAAATATAAAGAGATAAACTAGAAACACTTATGTCAGTGACACCAAAGGAGATATTAAATGAATTGAATTGGGCTATGGATAGAATATAATAAAATAGAGCCATTTTGAGGTTCCCTATAAAATAAGACATAGAACGAAGACACTACAAGAAAGTTCTAAAAGTTACGAAGGAAACTTTGAGCTCGTATTAATCATGAGTTGATAATGAGAATTGAACTCTATGAGATCGAATCTCCCGTTGTTCTTCAGTAACTCAGTGATAGAGCGGTCGGCTATTAACTGGCTAAATGTAGGTTCGAATCTTATTTAGGGTGATTTGATTCATTCCAAATTCAAATTTAACTTAAATTTTGACTAATTTAAATTACAAGCTGAACCGTACCGAATTAATTTGTCTATTTGAAAAAAAGTTTATTATTTGTTATATTACTTTCTATTTTATTTGAACACAAGGACTTAACATTAAACTATAATCTTAAACCACTTTGATAGGGAATGGTTGAATGAGAAATTTTAGCCATGAACATAATATATTACATTTATATCAAATATTAAAAAATATATATCATATTAACGTTAAATTTGATTAATAATAAATATTTATTCATAAAATTAAGATCAATTTTGTAAATATAACAATCCATATATTTCACACATTTTAAATTTCGAACATATCATATATTATTTAAAATATTTTTAAAGGGCCTAAGTTCGAATGCAGCAATTCTCAGCCCACCGGGCACGAACTTCCTAAACACCTTCTTAGTGGCTACTGTCTCAAATCTAGACAAAAGCTGTAGGTTAATACCTAGATATCGACTGAATTTACCATTAAAGCCAAGAATTAGTGAATTATGGAACTTCCCACAAGTGCGGGTGAAGCGAAGAGTTGGTTACGGTCTAGGAGCTGTTGACTAGCTCCTAACAGAAGTAAAGTTTCGTCTTTTATCTGTCTTTATGTCTTTTTCTTGAGTTTTGTTTCTGTTTTCATGTATTCTGCTACCTGGTTGGGTTAAAAAATAAGATTTTGTTGTTGCTTTGGTCTTAAAACCAAAAGGGTTTCTTTTGTTTTTGATTTTGGTCGTCTTTTGGGTGTCTGGAACTAAGGAAAATATCGGTATCTTCACAGAAAGTTTAGTTCTTTGAAGCATGGGAAAGGCCTCGAGGGACAAAAGGGTATGTGGCTCTTCTCTTCTAATTCAAACTACAAAATCTTTTCTTGGTAGTCACATGAATTAATTAATTGGGTTGCAGGATATTTATTACCGCAAAGCTAAAGAAGAAGGTTGGCGTGCTCGTAGTGCTTTTAAGCTTCTTCAGATAGATGAAGAGTTCAACATATTTGAAGGTTAGTACTGTCCTAATCTCTCTCTTAAGCTGATTCATTTCCGTTATCTTGTAAAGAAGGAGTTTTATCATAATGGGGAAAACGTATCCGTATCGTGTGTTTTATTTTGTAGGAGTAAAGCGTGTGGTAGACTTATGTGCTGCCCCTGGTAGCTGGAGTCAGGTATATTTGGTTTGATTGACCATACTATTTTGTTCCAGGAGCAGATGAAATTGCGCCGACCTTTCTGCAATTCTTCGTTTCATTCTAATTGATAAACTAGTCACAAACTCCCTGTAATTTGTGAAACTGATAGTTTCTGCTTAGCAGAGTTGCCTTCAGGGAACTTGTTTGCTAAGTTTGATATGATAGTTTGAGATATTCTCATTGCAGGTTTTGAGCCGAAAATTATACGTACCTGCAAAGCTCTCACCTGATTCTAGGTAACCTTAAAATAAACCTTTTCCTCCAAGATTTCATAGATCTATGAAAACTTATAATTCTTATTGAGACCTTAGCTTGATGTTACTATCTACCGAATTGTTGGAAATTCAAAATTATTGACTTATGCGAAGCCAATTGCTTAGTGGGTCTATTTCATCTGTACCATGACTTTCGGGCAGTCAGTCTTTCTTTAGAATGAAGGGGAATTTTTCCTCATTTTAGCCTCATCAGGACTAGAATGTGGCGGTCAGATGTAATAATATTACCTTCTTACATGACATGCATGCTTTGTGATAAAATGATTACTTTGTACACTGTGATTGACAGGAATGATCCTCCCCTTATCGTGGCCATTGACTTGCAACCAATGGCCCCAATTGAAGGTGTTATCCAAGTCCAAGGTGATATCACCAATGCCCGAACTGCTGAAGTGGTAAGATGCTTGTTTAGTTCAAGTTTTCAGAACTTCACAATTGAATGATCAAAGTTCATGCTCGCTAATGATTCCTTAAGCATGCAAATATGGACAAACTTGAGCTAAACATTGATCAATTTTTGGCACTTTTAAGCCCAAATATTTAACATAGGTGTTGGGCAAGATCACTACTTGTGGTTTAATTTGTGTTCCTTTAAGCGCTTTCCTCCAGGTAATGGTAATGTATGTAATTGAATGTCCAGTACAAAGGTAATGCTAAAAATAAAGTTAATTGACATATGAACTTCAAGGAGTAAGTGGCCATGTGATCCTTTAAAATCTAATATCCTGGGGTTGTTCATTCCAATTTATTGAGTGCTCTTCTTCATTCCATATGTTCATTCCTCTGGGTGTTCTTTATCGTGAATAATGACTCTTAGGTATATTATTTCTGTGCAACTGTAATTTATTCGTACTACATCATATTGGTTCACTATCTTGGTATCCAGGTCATTAGACATTTTGATGGCTGCAAGGCTGACCTAGTTGTTTGTGATGGTGCCCCTGATGGTAAAACTACATAAATGGTTGTTTCATTATTTAGCAAATTGTGAATGAGTTACTGTTCAATGGCATAATAGTTAATGCTTTCTATGACATCCTTGTGCTGTGTTTATTTGCAGTCACTGGTCTTCATGACATGGATGAATTTGTTCAGTCTCAGCTCATACTTGCGGTGAGCCCCAGACTTCTGCAGCAACTAATGTGTGGTTAAGTGAGGGCACATGGAATTATATCATTGAGCATGTGTACTTCTCCTTTGTTACTTTCTAGCCTTTGTTTCTAGAGATAGTGCGAAATTTATTGAAGTTTATGCTACACTATAGTGGTTGAGTTACTGTTTATACAGGGTTTAACCATTGTCACACACATACTTCGAGAAGGTGGGAAGTTTATAGCAAAAATATTCCGTGGAAAAGATACAAGTCTTTTATACTGCCAGGTAAATAGGATACTTGTTTGACATCCTGGTTTTGAGTTCTTATATGATTTGGTGAATTGCATATTACTTAAATCATCAACCAGCATTCAAGGATAATTGATACCCAAAGTGTTCCACGTATTAAGATGTTTGAGTTAGGAGGGGAAGTAATGCTACAATGTGAAGACATATTCATCCATTATGTTGATCACGGAAGAAAATAAAAAGCAAGATATTAGGCTTGTAATGAAAGCAGCCAGTCATCCATAGAACTGTTAGCAATTGAACATTCAACTTCTTCATCACTATATGATGAGAAGTATTGACCATTCTCTTTCTGCAATCTTCTTTTAGTTTTCAAATTTCCATTTTCTTATTAGTTGAATCAAATACTACTATAGTTGTAGCAAGTATTTGGACGGGTGCTAATACCCAAACTGCTACATTAGACTTGGTCTGTTTGTATCTTACCAGTATGTGAGAAGGCTGTGCTGAAAACTAAAGCATTTTTTATTTCTTCTGTTTGAGCAGCTGAAGTTATTCTTTCCGGTGGTAACATTTGCAAAACCAAGAAGCAGCCGTAATTCAAGCATAGGTAAGGGGATACTTTGTAATATATGCTTTATACTCTCTTCTTAGTGTCTGCACAATACATTATGCAGAAGCTGAACATCGGTATAGATTTTCAGGTGAACAAGGATTTTGTACGTCTAGAACTATACGTCACACTATATTGCTAAGAATGGAAACAACTTTTCTAGAAATTAGTGATTACTAAGCTTATTGTGAATGGTATGATTTATTGCTCCAATAACCTGCAAAAATTCTGACAGAAACTTTGATTTCAACACATTAAATGTGTCTATCGCTATAATTTGTTGCCATTTCAAGTGGAGATAATATGGATAAGATAAAAAGCAAAAATGGTCTGACGTTTTGGATTGGATTGCTGAAGATATGCAGCAACATGCCGTTTTCAAGAAGGGTTTGAGTGGAATCCACATATCTATAAGGCATGCAAACCTAAAGTTGATATAATTGACTTGTAAAGGCAGGAATTATGCATTACACTGAATGCCGGATTCTGATATTGTATTGTTAAACTTGCAGAGGCATTTGCTGTTTGTGAGGATTATACACCTCCTGAGGGATTTAACCCGAAAGACTTGCATCGCCTCCTGGAAAAGGTGGGAAGCCCCTCTGTAGCCAATGACCTAGGTATGTCAGCATCACCTTCCTTTTTTCATTTTTGTAGTGTGAGCACATATGCATGCTTGCATGTAAAAATCTGTACTTGTAATCAAGATCAAATCTTAGTTTTCCATTCTATGTTTCAATAAGAACATCTTTTGAACTTTTATTGCAGATTTCATCATTTCCCTTTTCTCAAGTGATAATATCTTGAATCTTTCAACCTTTTGCAGTCAATGACATATAAATTTGCTATGCCATCTCAGATCTCGTTTAGTTCCTGCTCTAGGAGAATCTATGACCATAAATGGCAAGATTTACAACTCATCTATCATCTCCTTCTGCTAATAAACATAATCATTGTGTATCGTTAAATATTATTAACGTTGGACTATAATCATTGTGTATCGTTAAATACTGAACTCATCTATGCAAAAGTTAAAAGGATTTTCTTTTCATGAAATGTATGAACAGTTGTGCCCCTGCTTGGATTTGTCTTACTAGGGCCAGTTGTTTCCAGTCTTAGCCTATTGCAAGTAAAAATTGAAAAAAGATCCTGCCTTTTGTCATATTAACTGGAACTTGCTTTTGGTCTTGGGGAAGACTATGAACAATTGAAGCAAGGGATTTCACTATTGTGCTTGAATTAATTGTTATTCTCAGAGCTGGTTCTGCACTCGCCCTGTTATAGACTGTTCAATTGTTAGTGTTTCTATGTTCTTCACACTATCTATGTCATGACAGATTGCAGTAGCGGGTGGTTGGAAGGAGCAAATAAGGTTTACATCCCATTTCTGGCTTGCGGGGACCTCAGTGGCTACGACTCAGACCGATCATATCCGCTGCCTAAAGCTGCTGATGGCACATACCAGAGCTTGGATCCTGTACAACCCCCTATTGCCCCTCCTTACAAAACAGCTCTTGAACTGAAAAAGGCTTCTTCTGGTCAAAGCATAAGAGAGCTTGAAAAGCTTTCCTTGGATACAGAACATCACAAGTTTTGAGTTTTCTCTTCATTCCGCATCACTATTATTAATACTCGAGACAAATTATGTTAAGGAAGGCATGAACAATCCCATCATCTTATTTATCACTAGAAATAGACCACAAATCATTGTACTAGGGAATTGTCTCTCCTACCATTGAGGATTGTTACAGAAAAGTTTGTTATAATTGTGTTTCGTGATCAATAAGAGAAACAAAATTGTAATGAAACACTGAAATGAAGTGAAAGAACGAGTGGGAAACAACTAACCGGCTGACTCACTTGGCATGAATCAAATGACTGGACCTCCTAGAATGTCGTACAGACAAGACGGTAACGGAGGATGGCCTATGTCTGAACATGTCCGTCTGCCTTAGCTGTAATGATGTTGAAATCGTGTGTTTGATGCGTATCCTCTTAAAGAGATTCAAGTTACATAATTTCATTGAATTTAGACATGTAAATGGTCTTTAATTGTGAACTAATCACCATAGAGTTCTTAAGTCTCAACATTTAGTTCACAAAACTCGAAACCAATATGATATCTCAAGAACATTAATCTGCAGAAACTGAGTTTAGCCTTGACATAGAGGACGAAGAATTGAAGAACTCGATGCAATCTTCTATAGCTTCAGCTCTTTGTGAATCCACTGTGTCAGCAAGCGATCTCGATCTTGATCTCGCCAAACTCTCCGACGACACTTTACCGGAAGATGACGATGTGATCTTCCTTGTGGAGGACACAAAACATAGAACTGTCGCCACTTTAGCTCCGAGCCATCTTAAAACTCTCCCCGGAAACAGTTTCGAGCTTTTGGTCAGTCCCAAGCTGAAAATTCCGACAACCCTCCTCGTGTTTTCTGCAGGTATGGTCCCTACTTCGTGCTTGAGAAACATCGATGGCTTCTTTACGTTGAGATCGTCAGGACTGAAACGCACTCGCTTGCTTGCTCGTTGAGACATTATTCTGAACCAGGAGAAAGTCAGACAGACAACTATGTGCGAGTGTTATGTATATATAATATACATATGAAGTTCCAATAACACAGGAAAAGAGGGTTCTGTTAGTGATTATAGGAAGAGTTACAGTGATGAATAATGATGAACTTGAGGGAAGTGAGAAGCGGAGAGTGAAGAGACAAGAATACCGTTTGTTAAGGTTGTAGGGTGTATTTATTGAATAAGAAGGATTCAGATACTCTGTTACTTCCAAGGCTTGGTTTGGGAGAGCATTTATGGTTGACAACTTTCTATAATAATAACTAATTGTGTGTTTAAGATTACTAATTTGGTACTTGTTGAAATATGAAAATAAATTTTTGACAAATAAAGTTGCGGTTCTAAAAAAGAGATAAAATGACTAAAAAATTTATTAATTTAATAAATTATTAATTATTATATAATAATTAAAAATATATTATTAGTAATATAAATTTAAAATTATAAATAATAAAATATTAAAATAAAATAAAAATATAAATAAAATAAATTTAGTAAATAAAATATTTCATAAAAATATATTATCAGTCTTGTTAATTAAGAGAAAATAATACTTATAGTGAAGGTTATTAATAAAAAATAAAACTTATACTGCATAAACAATTTTTTACCGCGATTTTCTTTCTGTTTATTGATTTCTACAGTGTTACCGTACTTTTTTCCAACTTTCGGTTATTTACCGCAGATCTAAACATATAACTACGTTTAAAAACTACGATAAATAAATACTTATTCCCACCGTACCGCAGATCTAAACCGCATATCCACGTCATGTCTTTCCCTCCCACACATGAATCAAATCCTGTGTTACCATCCAAAGTCAATACAACATCGTTTTATTATATTATATGCAAAACATCGTTGCATTCGACACAAAACAGGTTGAAACAAAGTTATTAATATATATAATTAAACAAATGGATAATGTGAAATTACAAGCGCTAGCCGCCAAGTTCGACTCTTCTTCTCCTATACAGACCCTACCATGCCATGGAAGCGCCTTCAAAACATACCGAACCCTCTCTTTATACTCTTCCATAGTTCAGAGCAAATAAAGAACGCAAAAAGGCCTTGTGCTTCTACTCCAACTGTCGTCTCCAAATGCACCGTATACCCATATCAGAGATCCACCAGTAAAACCCTCCAGCTCTTCGTCTCTGACCTTCCTATGCTCTCCTGCAATAAATCCAAAAGGATGTTCTTCTTACTTATCCACCTTACTCCATCAAAGACCTCATCACATTTCTGAAACATTCTATTTCTATCACTCTCGTCCACTTCCCTCCCCTCGCTAGCCGACTCATCACCGATCAAAACGGCCACGTTCACATCTTCCGCAACGACGCCGGAGTTGAGTTCATACAAGCAAAAGCAGCACACTTGCTTTTTAACAACATTCTGTCACCTCTCGATGTTCCTAACTGTTTTAAGTTCTTCACTTTCGACAAGACCCTCAGCTACTCGGCCACTCCAAGCCTCTCGTCGCCATCAAAGTCAGGGAGCTCACTGACGGCATCTTCACAGGATGTACGGTGAACCAAGCAGTCATGGACGGCACCTCATTTTGGCATTTCTTCAAAACTTTCTCTGAGTTTTCCTTGAACACGGCGGTCCATGATTGCGTGGCCGTCCAAATCATTCCTCTCACTATCCAACTTCAACTCACTTGAACCCCCTACAGAACTAAGACGAGTAGATACTGTACGATCGACCACATTCATACGTCCCGATTCATAACGTTTTTAGATTTCACTACTATGTGGGTCACTCACATGTTTACTGACACGTATTGCACAAATTCACCGTCTGATTCAAGGCCGGCCATGTTCAGAGCGCCAACTCAACCTCGTGATCAACGCTCCTGCATCTACTCTACCGAAAAGTTGAGATATCACCGTCAAAATTGTTGGCCCCACCACTCCTCACAGCCAACGGTCGGCCCCACCCGAAATTATTGTAGTACGTCGGAAACCCTCGGAGGGCTACCATCGTGATTAGCAAGAGAAGCTACTTCCGACACACGGTTAGGTTTGCTAGCAATGGGAGAAAAATCTCCCTAGCGGAAACAACCTCGGGTCACTCTCCCAACTCGCTATGCCCTTCCTCACAGTACTGTCGTCGCGTACGACGACGTTCGGTGCAGTAGCTACGCCCCATGACTCAACGAAAGTGTTGAGGAAATTTCAAAGCGACGTGCCGTCCATACTGCGTGGTTCACCGAGCATCCAATGAAGATGCCGTCAGGGAGCTCCGTGACTTGGACGGCGACTAGAGGCTTGGAGTGGCCGAAGTAACTGAGGGTCTTCAGTCTTGTCGAAAGCGAAGAACTGAAAACAGTTGGGAACATCGAGAGGACAGAAAACTGTTAACAAGCAAGTCTACTGCTTTGGCTTGTATGAACTCAACGCCGGCATCGTTGCAGAAGATGTGAACGTGGCCGTTTTGGTCGGTGATGAGTCGGCCAGTGAGGGGAGGAAAGTAGGGGAGAGTGATAGAGAAAGTTTCAGAAATGTGACGAGGTCTTTGATAGAGTAAGGTGGATAAGAAAGAAGAACACCCTTTTGGATGTATTGGCAAGAGAGCGTAGGAAGGTCAGAAACAGAGAGCTTGAAACAAAAGAGTTTGAGGGTTTTAATGGCGGATTTCTGATGTGGGTTGCATTTGGAAACCATAGTTGTAGTAGAATCACAAGATATTTTTGTGTTCTTGCCCTGAACTATGGAAGAGTATAAAGAGAGGGTTTGGTATGTTTTGAAGGAGCTTCCATGGCAGGGCTTATATAGGAGAAGAAGAGTCGAACTTGACGCTTGTAATTTCACTTTATCATTTTGTTTAATTATATATATTGTGATTAATATAAAGAGGAGATGTGATTGAGGGAGATGTTGGACCAATGGTGGTTGACAAATAAAAATCCCTTTATGTTTTGATAATTATAAAATATAAAGAATTGGTTA
>JANZXR010000004.1:33669495-33684061 GCA_027575705.1 Erythroxylum echinodendron | reverse complement strand
ATATATATATATATATATATATATATATTTAGAGTGTTTTAAATAAATTAAATTAAATCAATTTAAATTTAAAATTTTATGTTATTTTATTTAAAATCACTCCGAAAAAAGAAAAATATGATTGTAGTTTACCAAGTAAACCTAAAAGTTTACCCAATTCAAGTTTAAATGATGATGATTACGTGTTTTCTTCTTAAGATCAAGATAAAGATTGCTTATAATTTAAAGTCTTTTCATTCTAAACGAAAATGATTGGGAAGTTGGTCACGTAAAGCCAAAAGAACAAAAAGAACAAGAAGTTCGATGTCTTTTCATGTCACCTATCAAATGACATGAGAATAAGATAATCTTCCTAAGAATGCAAAAAAAAAAAAATATATATATATATATATATATATATATAGACATGTGACAGGCTTTTCTAATCTCGTATCATTTAATCTCGTCAACACATTTATATGGAATTTATATAAATATGTGAATGATATTTAATAAAAAAATATATGTATATACATATATACACAGTTGGATAGATATTTTTAGTGGCTAACTCTCTTCATATTGATTCTGAGGTTTTGTAGGCCCAGAATAAAAGAGAAGATGTAGGCTCCTGACTTTACCTTTATGTACAGGAAAACAGTTAATTCCTACAAGAAATTAGAGGCTCGGAAGAACAGAGCAAATCAGGGGGCTTTGGGCACAGGCCCATCTCGCCCTTGCCTAGGGCCTGGCATGTATATATACTAGTGGATAGATACTTTTAGTGGCTAACCCTCTTAATAATACAATAGTAGCATTTAAATGTGCAAACGTTGTAGCAGAAGTGGGTCAGTTAAATTGTCTGCGGATACATAAACTGCTTAAATATAAGTTATAAACTCTTTTTTTTTGGTAGAAGTTATTACTTCTTGTAAAGAAACCTATTTAAGCACTAAGGGTAGGTTGATAACCCAAAGTAGAAGGCATTTTACTTAATAAGACAAATATTTTAGATCTTGCTTGTACGAAAACGGAAAATATTTTTGATAAATAACAATACGTCTTGTTCATTAATATCTCGGAAATATTCTGTCATAGTTAAAGCAGTCAAATCAACTCTCGTACATGCTTTCGATAGTTCATTCATCTAATCATAGACTACAGCAACTTTTAATTATGCAATATTTTCTTCATTAATTACTCCAGATTCTTTCATTTCCATGTAGAGATCATTTCCTTGACGAGTACATTGACTTATTCCTCCAAATACAAATACACCCCTTATGAGCTTTCGCAATGTTGTTAATTAATTCCATAATTAAGACGATTTTAC
Organism: Erythroxylum echinodendron; assembly: GCA_027575705.1. Lineage (NCBI taxonomy): Eukaryota > Viridiplantae > Streptophyta > Magnoliopsida > Malpighiales > Erythroxylaceae > Erythroxylum > Erythroxylum echinodendron. Next base: position 33,682,749 of record JANZXR010000004.1, on the reverse strand, counting down.
CTACTCCAACTCCTCTGAGCAATCCGATTTTTCCTCTACAGCGATAAGGAGTTAAAAGATTGACTACTTTAATTTCTGTTTCAAAAATATATAATTTTGTATCTAACTATATAAAGGCAGGTGCAAATATATCAATAGTGGATATTGTTCGAGTATCTACAGGACCTAACTCATCAATAGGTTCTCCGACCACTTTAAAATTCGTCCTAGCGTGGCCTCGCAGACTGCAACACTTAAAGGAGCTCCCGTGTCAATCATTTCCATTCTTCTCATTAGAGCCTCTGTAACACTCATAGTATATATATAACAATTGACATAAGATTGATGAGTTCCTTAAGTCAAAATATTAATCTAGAAAAAGCATATACTACGGCATATGGGATGATGCTTACGAATGTATTTTTGCATATCATTCAAACTTACCTCTTCATAACGAAATTGACTCAAATGATTGTTAGAATTTTTATTGTAAAGTGACTTGAATTTTAAATATTTAAAGAAAAGATAAAAACATGGATCTCTCTTATTATCTAAGCAATTTTTTTAAAAATAATATTTTTATAATTTTTATTTCTTTCAAAAAATTTTATTTTAGACTTTTGTTAAAATATAATAGTAAAAATATGATTTTTTTTAATAGAGGAACCCGCAGCCGCTATCCTTTGGATGCATACTAACTAAATCTCTGAATTGTCGCAATAACCTGCAAATCACGTCAATCGGGTACTTTGCAGTAGACAAGCCCTATACGACAAGTTCAATTGAAAGAGTATAGATAGGAGAATTAACATATGACCTTTTGACCTTAAGTTCCCTACTTCAACTCGACCACTCCCTAAAAGGCGTAAATAAATGTGACATAAATATGACACGTGAATCAATCAAATGTTATTAACATATCTACTTACTTCTTAAACCTTACTTTGAACTAACTAAACCTCGATTCGAAATAATAATTTATTATAGTTATTTTAAATTATCGGTTTAAATCAACTTCAATTTATTATAGTTATTTTAAATTATCGGTTTAATTATTTAATATAAACTTTAAAGAAAATAATAATTTTATGATTATAAAAAGGTAAAAAGATAATTATTTAAATATAACTTAAATTTTTATTTTCAACTTAATTTGTTGATTTCGACTTTAATTGATTTGTTAAATTATTTAAATATAATTAATTATTTAATAATTATTAGTTATTATTATTGTTAAATAAAAATTAAAAATAGTTGGATTGACATTTTGAATGTCGCATCTTATAAGGGAAGTGCAGGGAAGACGTAACCATAAGCCAAAACAATAACGTCCATGTTCAGCTCAAGATAGAAAATTACCTCTCGAGATTAGAAGCATATGCTTACAATCACTCATTCTGATTCTCTCTTCAAGCTCAAGGTCCCATCTTTGAGAGAATATTCATTTTTATGCTTATTTTACTTCATGGATTCCCAATCAGGAAGGCAAAACCAATCTCTCCTTTCTGGCTTGCTACTACGATTCACTTTCTGTACAACACACACGCTTCCTCATCATGACAGCATCATCTTCTTTCTTTATAAATCCCACCCTGTCTCCTTCTTCGTTGTCTTCCTCCACTTCTTCTTCAAGTTCTTCTTTTCCCTCTTTCCCACCTCCATTCTCACTTAGATTCTCAAGTTTTGGTGCTTTTAGAGCAAAACCCGTTTGTCTTATTTGTAAAGGACCTCGCTTTATAGAATCTGAGAGCTTGAAAATAAGTGAAAGGTACAAAAGAAGCTACCTTTGGGAAGCTACTGGTGCTAACAACATGACTGTTACAGAGTTTAAAGAAGAAGAGGAAGATAACCATGCTCCTTTGCTCGATTTGGAGACCACTTCCAGGCCTCGGCGCATTGCCCTCTTTGTCGAGCCTTCTCCTTTTGCGTGAGTCTTCATTTTCCTGTTTTTCTTTTTGGATTTTGCGTTCTTGTTTGTCTTCGGTTTTGATGTTATGCTCTGTCGTGATCGTTGACTTCTGGGTTGTGACAAAAAGATGGGAAGTTGGAAATTTTGTTTCCCAAGCCCCACTAGCACTTGCAGTCCTTAGGATCTTACTGGTTGATTCAAACTCAAAGAAATCAATCAAAATAGTTTGTCTTCATTTTCTGCACTTTTTAGTCTTGCGCACTTTCTGTTTTGTTCTGTAATTAAACACATTTTTTTACTGAGCTTGTTGCTAATTTGATTCTATGTTATTTTGGAATGTGAACAGCTGATTTACTTTTTATCACACTCGAGCATTCAATGTCTGTAGATTGAGTTTTGCCTATGTTAGGTCCTTTTGATGAATTCCGGTCGTTGAGTCCTCCATTGATATAGCAGACAGAATCAGGAATTATGAGTGTTGATATTCTTTCTACTTGAATTTGGGTATTGAATGACATTGGCTTCTTTGCTCTTTGCAGATATGTGTCCGGGTACAAAAATCGATTCCAAAACTTTATAAAGTACTTGCGTGAAATGGGGGATGAGGTAATCTCTATTTTCTTCTTTGAATTGGAGATGCATGTCCATAGCTTTGATATTTTTAGCATCTGAAGATCTCTACCTGATTGAGGTTTCACAGAATATGAGGTGGTTGTAATGGACAATACTTTGCCTTTTTGGTATAATCATTTTCACATTGATGGACTAATTATGCGGCTTCCTAACCATGAAACAGGTGATGGTTGTAACAACACATGAAGGAGTGCCTCGGGAGTTTTATGGAGCAAAGCTGATTGGCTCAAGGAGGTTGATTCTCTTAATCCCTAAGTTTAAATTCGTCATAACATGATTTAAATGGACATGTTAATAGGAGTAAACCACTAACTTGTCTTGCGGCACATGGGAGTTATTATCTCAATGTCTATAGTAGTTGGAACTGCTGGTTAAACTATTCATAGAACTGGGTTTCTTGTTACTTTCCTGCTTAATTAGTTGTTAGAATTCTTTAGTCCTTTCTTTTTCATTGATGTATCTGTATGATACAAAAATCTGTGATGTGTTAAACCTATATTGCAAGCTCCTTTTATGGTTCTCACAAAGTCCCTTCTTTTGCAGCTTCCCTTGCCCCTGGTATCAAAAGGTGCCTCTTTCTTTAGCACTTAGTCCTAGGATAATTTCAGAGGTGGCACGATTTAAGCCTGATATAATTCATGCATCTTCTCCTGGAATAATGGTAAGCTTTGCAATTGAAGAACTTGCGAATCAATGACTTGTGGGAAGGATAACTCACTGTCTGCAATCTCTGCTCCAGGTTTTTGGTGCACTCGCTATAGCAAAGTTACTGTGCGTCCCCATAGTTATGTCTTATCACACCCACGTCCCTGTGTAAGTCTTCTTGTATCTATGCTCTTCTGAAATAGTGTGCTGGCATTAGTTTATGTCCCTTCTTTGTGCTTCTTTATTGTATATGACAAGATTTTATACCTGAGATTGATTCTTGATTTGGTTTGCAGGTACATCCCAAGATACACATTTAGTTGGCTGGTGAAGCCAATGTGGTTGGTTATAAGTATGAAGCCTTTCATTTCCTTTCTTTTTAAGTCCATCACGATCACAAATGTCTTGACATTGATAATCTCAATAGTGTCTATTTTTCCTATCAGAATTCCTTCATAGAGCAGCTGATTTAACGCTTGTGCCATCAGCCGCCATTGCAAAGGATCTTGAAGCTGCGAGAGTAACAGCAGGTAAATGGAGACACCCCATTCATTGTCACTTTCCACTTTAAGCTTTTGTAATGAGTTCTTTTTGCTTATCTACATTTAAAAGAGTTTCTCTGTGGGATTTTAGTTAACGATGGTGATTGCATCCTTACATGATCTTTTGCCAAATTATCATACTTTAAGATGTTGCCTTTTCTTTTTCCAATGTTTAACACCAAGTTAAATGGCTGGCTTTTTGTTTGTTTGTTCTTTTCTGTTCTCCAGCTAATAAAATCCGTCTTTGGAATAAGGGTGTTGATTCTGAAAGCTTCCACCCTCGTTATCGCTGTCACGAAATGAGAATGAGATTGAGGTTAGGTCAATTCCTTTATTCTCTGTCGATTTTGTTAAAGATTCATGAGAAACATCTCAGAGTTCTGTTTTTGGTCTAAACAGCAATGGTGAACCTGATAAACCATTGATAGTTCATGTTGGCCGGTTGGGAGTTGAGAAGAGTTTGGATTTTCTCAAAAGGTATCAACTTGATGTTCTCTTCTTTTTTCTCTTTCTGTGTATCCGTCTCGTACACAATCGTACATTCAGAACTACGAAACACCAGTAACCATATTGGTGAAATTTGATCACGCCTAAAGCAAGGTTCTCACCTTGAATTGTGTTTTATTTTGTGAATACCTCTTGTGTTTATGCTCGTGCATTGGATTCTTTACAAAGTGAAACCATTGGTGAACTTGGTTTGGCAGTGTCATGGATAGACTTCCTGAAGCACGAATTGCCTTCATTGGAGATGGGCCTTATAGGTAATGACAATCGCAAATAATTCTGAGAAGCATATTTTCTTTGTTTGACCTGAGGAATGCCCTCTCTCTTGGCAGGGTGGAGCTAGAGAAAATGTTCGCCGGAACGCCTGCAGTTTTCACCGGGATGCTGGGAGGAGAATTGCTTTCGCAAGCATATGCTAGTGGAGATGTCTTTGTGATGCCTTCCGAATCGGAGACGCTTGGACTTGTCGTCTTGGAGGCAATGTCTTCGGGGATTCCTGTAGTGGGAGCTCGTGCTGGTGGAATCCCAGATATCATTCCCCCAGAGCAGGAGGGAAAAACTGGCTTTCTCTTCAATCCTGGAGATCTTGAAGATTGCTTGGCCAAGCTTGAACCTTTGTTGAACGACCGTGAATTGAGAGAAACAATCGGTAAAGCAGCACGAACAGAAATGGAACAGTACGATTGGAGGGCCGCAACTAAGAAAATACGCAATGAGCATTACAATGCTGCAATTTGGTTCTGGCGGAAGAAGAGAGCTCAGTTTCTTAGACCAATTCAATGGCTGGTAAAACGTATTTTCCCATCTCCACAAGTTCACTATTCATGATTAAACTAGAGAACCACAATATCAGAAAAAAAGATTGTTCAGGTTTGCCGGTTGTTCTAGACCCGATAGGGCCGCAGATGCCGTTGCGGAGAGGTTTAGGTACTTGATTGTTTGACATGTTCATCAAGTCATTCCTTGTATGTATTGTCTGGACCACAAGCTATGGTCAGTTGTGTAGTTAAAATTATGAATCCATTGAACCAAGTCCTGTGAAGTGAATGAATATCTCTTCTTGCTGAGATTTGCTCAAAACCACTACATTTATGTGAGTTCATTCACATTTTTGCTTCCATATAGAGTTGACATTTTAGTTCAATCCGAATCGGAAACAAGCTGCTCATAATTCAGATAGTCGAGCTCATGTCTAATTTTGAGGGGTACAATTCGAGTTTGATTGAATTGAAATTGGATTCGGTCCATGACGAGTTGAAAACTCGATATATTATGATTACACAAAGTTGCATGTTAAGCCTGAACCTGATAATCTCGATCATAATCACTAATATAATTTAAAATTTTATTTTGTCGTCATCATTAATATTTAATTAAAGTTTCGTTGTAAGACGAAGTCTGAAAAGATCTAATAGTACGTAAGCCTCTGTAAGTCGTATAAATATCCTATGCTTTAATTTGACCACGTGGGAAATTCAAAGCTTATCCTCAAAAGATACAAATTACTTTCGATGTATCTAATCAGTAAAAAGCTATAAAAGCAAATCCCGACCGTCCAAAGTATTCCTCATACTATCCATCAACATCAACTGAGTGGACGCCTTCAGAGATAGGACCAGTAGATACTGTACGTTCGACCGCGTTCAATACTTCCCGAGTTATCACGTTCTTAGTTTTCACTACTATGCGGGTCACTCACATGGTTATTGATACGTACTGCATAAATTCACCGTCCGATTCAAGCCCCTCCATGGTCTCAGGCGCCAACACAACCTCAAGATCAACGCTCCCTGCTCCATCTCTACCCGGAAAAGCCGATATCTTACCGTCAAATTTGTTGGACCCACCACTCCTCACAGCCAATGGTCGGCCCCACCCGAAATCATTGTCGTACATCGGAAATCTCGGAGAGCTACCCATCGTGATTGATGCTCCGTCGGAGTTTCCTAGCGGAAACAACCTCGGCTCTCTCTCCCAACTCGCTATTCCCTTCCTCACAGCACTGTCGTCGTGTGCGACGACGTTTCGGTGCAGTAGCTCCGCCCCGTAGCTCAGGTCCCTGGAGAGCAGCTCGCCGGAAGAAGCTACCGTCGGGATGCTCTGAATTGCGTTCCCGAAGTAGTAGGGGTCGAGCCGCGACTTCAAACGGTGGCGGCAGTTCACCGCCATCCGGAACGTGGTCGTTTTGGAAAAATGTAGGTTTCTTACACGTGTCACGGAACGCCAGAGTTGCGCACAGAGGGATTGAAACGAAGAGACTTCTGCCGTTTCGTGTTTTCCGTTAATGTTGCCGTTATTACAGTTACCGTTACTGTAACCGTTACCCAATATCTCGCTTATCAAGTTATGGTTGGCTCTGAGCTTAAGCTTCTGTATCGATTCTCTGCTAAAATGGAAGATCCTCTCGCGCAAAGGCTCGTTGTCGGAGAAAGTGACCTTGGGTCCGCCTGGGGGGAAACTGAGCACGGCCGGAGAATTGAACACTGTGGTCCTGGAGAAATCTGGCGAGTTGGAAATTTTCTTGACGCCTTTGCAAAACTCAGCGAAAGTGTTGAAGAAATGCCAAAGCGAAGTGCCGTCCATGACTGCGTGGTTCACCGTGCATCCAATGAAGATGCCGTCAGCGAGCTCGGTGACTTGGACCGCAAGCAGAGGCTTGGAGTGGCCGGAGTAGCTGAGGGTCTTGTCGAAAGTGAAGAACTCCTTAAAACAGTTAGGAACATCGAGAGGTGACAGAATGCTGTTAACAAGCAAGTGTACTGCTTTGGCTTGTATGAACTCAACGCCGGCATCGTTGCAGCATATGTGAATGTGGCCGTTTTGGTCGGTGATGAGTCGGCCAGCGAGGGGAGGGAAGTGGGTGAGAGTGATAGAGAGAGAATGTTTCAGAAATGTGATGAGGTCTTTGATAGAGTAAGGTGGATAAGAAAGAAGAACACCCTTTTGGATGTATTGGCAAGAGAGCATAGGAAGGTCAGAAACAGAGAGTTTGAGGGTTTTAATGGCGGATTTCTGATGTGGGTATATGGTGCATTTGGAGACGATAGTTGTAGTAGAAGCACAAGGCATTTTTGTGTTCTTTCTTTGCTCTGAACTATGGAAGAGTATAAAGAGAGGGTTTGGTATGTTTTGAAGGAGCTTCCATGGGTTTATATAGGAGAAGAACAGTCGAACTTGGCGCTTGTAATTTCACTTTATCCATTTGTTTAATTGCGCGTTGGAGCCAGAGAGATGTCGTGGTGGGTTAAAATTGAGAAGAGTAAACAGAAAGTGATGTAAAAGAAGGACACCTCGACATGACCATTATAGTAAACAAAATTGCGGAGCAGGACAGCAAGTTGATGTTGAATTTCAGCTTCTAGGCATGAAATTTTTAATTCTTTTAAATTATGAAAAATAATTTTGAAAGTTTTGATTAAATAAATAATATAAATATCAAATATTATTAATATAACAATTTAACTCACTTCTTAAATTAAATTATAATTAATTAAATTTGACTTAAATTAATAATTTAAGACAATTATAAATATATTATTAGTTTGAGTTCAATTCGAGTTTTAAAATTTAGTTAAATCATTGTATAATATTTGAGTGATGCAAATGTAAATTTATAGTGTTGCGTATATATTGTCGTTATTTTTAAATAAAATTTAAAACAAAAAGCTTTTTTAAAAATAAAAATTAAAAAAGAATTTTTCGAGAATTTTAAAGTTAAGAAATTTTTCTTAAATTGTAAGAAAAGCCCTTTAAAGGTGGTCAAGTTGGTAGAGTAGGAGAGCATGAAGCTAAAAGGTCCTGTATTTAAATATCCTACTTACACTTTCTCAATTAAGCCTATTGTATAGAGTTTGTCTACTGCGGAGTACCGGATTGACATGATTTACAGGCTATTGCATCAATCCAAAAATTTATCCAGTGCGCATCTACATGATACCAGCTGCAAGTTCTTCCGCTCCCAAAAAAAAGGAAGAGAAATCTATATATTTTGTCCTAAAATAAACTAAGTAAAATACGAGCATAAAGACAAATTCAACTTTTAGTCAATTAATTTAGGTTATTTGAAAATAAAATAGTTAATTTCTAATTTAGATTAGATTGAATTGATTTAAAATTTAGTTAATTTAACTTTATTTATTAATTTTGAATTATATTTAAATTAAAATATTGTCTTTATTTTCATAAATTAATTATAATGCCAATAAATTAAAAATCTTTAAGATATGAGTGAAAAATAAATTATTTAAAATTAAGATTAATTTATAACAACAATAACTCAGTTAAAATTTCGCTGAGACAGAACGAACTCAAAATTACTGATATAGTATTTGTTGGTCGATTCTATTTGACATCATTTTATTTATTAATTTTAAAATATTTTCAATCATTTTTATATAATTAATGAAATTAAATAGAACTCACCAACAAATACTATAATTTAATTTACTAATTTTAAGATATTTAAATGAATTTTTTATAATTAATGAGATTAAATAGAACCGACCAACAATATTTTTATCGGCGTTATACCATTCACACAACCGATAGCAGCCAACCCTGTCCGACGCAAGTAAACGCACGAGGTAAACATGTAAAGTGAGGTTAAATGGGCTACCTACAATGCTTGTTACCTTTTTATTGCCGAAATGGGAAGGAAGTTTACTCATTTGTCCTTATTACATTAACGATCCTCTGTATCTACTATCCTGTACTTAGTTTATTACATGTGATCTCATTCATACATATTTTTAAGTCTTTTATGAGTCCCACATATTTATATGATTGAGATCGCATAGAACAGAGTTAATATAAGATAGTAGGTACAGAGTATCTGGTTCTTACATCAACTATGTTCTTGTTCTGTTTCGGCTTAGGAAAGACAATGACCTAGGTTTGTTGTGATCCTTGTACTGAGTAGTTCAATCTTGATCTTAATATATTTGATTAAAATAAGGGTTGATTTTTTAAAAAATTCAAATTTATTAAATTTTGTAATCATAATTTAAGCTTTAAAAAATAATAATTAAACATTTTAATTTTTAACCAAAAAAAGTTTGATGTTAAAGTCTCGATTAATATATATAATGTAGTGAGTTACCTCATATTAGTATTTTATCATATGAATGTCACGTATTATATTTATGTCACGTATACATTTTATTATTTAATAAATTAAAAATATAAAATAATTATACAATCTTTCGAATATTTTGTTTTATAATCATTTTAAAACAGTTGATATTTTTAACTAATTAAATAATACAATTTGTACGTGATATAAATATAATATATAGCAGTCCAGTGATAAAAGGTGACTCGCTGCATCATCTACATTAATTTAAAACTTAACATTTAGTTATTTTTGCTGACTAAATGTTAGTTAGTTAACTAACTAACATTTATACTCTTCTTCTTTTTCTTTTTTAATATCACAGATAATCAAAAGAGACAGCACAAAGTCAACTATAGTGCATGTTCATGCATCCAAGAAATAATAATAATAATAAAAGACTACCGTTGACTGGCATTTCTTTTTATATTTTTAAAATATTCCTTAGGAAAATAAAATTAATATAGAAAATATATTAGGTGTTTAATTATTTTATAATTAGACATTAACCATCAATCACTTTCATGGCATCTAAAGGCTAATTTTGATTCTAATTGTTAGTTAGGAGTTAGGAGTAATCCAAGAGATTTAATTTAAAGTAAGCATTAACTCATGTAATTCTTATTATCACCACCAACCATCTCATTAATTTAGGTTGTGTTTGAATCTGCGGTGCGGTGAGGAGATGTACTTATCTACCGCAATTTTCAAATTATAAAATATTGAGATGTACTTATGCACTTAAGCATTAATTCATTTAATATTTATTTTAAAAAAACGGATAAAAGAGATTTAAGGTTTAAAAGATTTAATCGGTATTAGATGGTTATAAAATCGAATAAAGATTGAATAAAATTAAATAATTTAAAATATGATTAAAATTTTGTCTATACCCATCAAAGAATTTAATGTTTAATTGACAAAAATTATTGTTAAATAAGAATTAAAATTATTATTTTATAAAAATTGGTTGATTAATTAATACATTGATTGATTTTTAATAATGAAAACTATTAAAATAAATCGAACTGAAAATTTAAAAATCGAACAAAAAACTTAGATAATTTAAGATTTTTATGATTGAATCGATTGAGATTCTTAATCATTTATTTTGTAAATATACGATTACATCTCATGCAAAATTGTAGATCATGATTTTAGATGGGACAAAGATGGAATAAAATTACAGAATTTAAAATATTATTAAAAAATTTGTCCATATCTATCGAAGAATTTAATTTTTAATTAACAAAAAATATTAATCTATTAATTAATAAAATACTCGATTTTTAAAAAAAAAGTTATTAAAATAAATCGAACTGAAAATTTAAAAATCGAACAAATAATTTAAAATTTTTATGGTTGAATCGGTTGAGATTTTTAACTATTGAAATTTATTATCGAAGTATTTACGCCCGAATAACTCCGTTTTTTTTTGTAAATATACGATTAAATCACAAGCAAAATTGTAGATCATTATTTTATCAAAATTAATTTTAATCTATTGTTGTACATTATATATGAATTCATAAAAAAAGTTAAATGATGTAATGACATTATGAATTATTAAATAATGTTCCAATCCACAGACTATATGATATCTAATGTGATAAGACATTTTTTGTCCGGAGATTATATGATATCTAATGTGATAAGACATTTTGTGTCCGGAGACAAATCAAAGGGACAAACACACAGAAGAATAAGGTTGTTCGAATATGGTGCTTTCAGGTCATCTCAACAACTATGTGATGCTTAAGAGATGGTAAGGAAATTAAAGGAATTCCTTTTTTAGTACGGGATGACAATGAGTCGGGTTCGGTTTAAATTGCCTAATCTCGGTTTTAAGCTATCTTGACTGGTTTTGATGATGTTATTTTAAAATAAAAGGTTGGGTCAAGATTCGTGTTCAGTAAATCTAAATCTAATTTATTAACTTTGAGTCGGAATAAAATTGTCATCTCTTGTGTGGATCAATGAACTTTGCATTCCAACAAGGATAATGTGTTTGGTTATACAGCACCTCTCCACTAATCTTGTGCTTGGTGGGTTATCCTTCTACTATTTAACACTAAATTATTGGAAACCCTTTGTCCATCGTGCATGTATGTAATGATTCCATTCTCGAGCTAGCTAGAAAGTGTAAACAAAAAGATAACGTGTTCTAATGACTTATAATGATCTTGATATGGGATGGTAAAAAAGTTTAATTCCGACTTGATATAAAGTTCGATTGACTGACTTGATTGAAATTTGTATTCGAATTTTTAAATTTTAATATAGGTATAATGTAAGGTTCGTTAATAAGAATTAAGTTTGGGTCAATTATTATCAAAATGACCAGGACTATTTATTTAGATAGTTGACCCATACCACTTATAAACTCTTTAACATTTTTATGTTTAGTCGATATGAGATACTTTAATTAAATACAAATAAAGCGGTCAGAACTGGGTACGACATAGCTACAGCAGGAGGCTTAATCAAGGACAGTGCTGAACACCGATGAGCGTGGGTTCACCTCTGACTGCAAAACTTTGGGAGGCCTATACAGGACTTTTGTTGGCGTGAAATCTTGGATATAGACGTGTGATGCTCGAAGTTGATTCTTTGGCGGTGATTAACATCCTCCCTTCTTCTGAACTAATGGATTTTGGTGGTTTTTCTTTGGCCAGGGACTTACGAGAGATATTGCGTTGAGCTTGGGACATCCAGCTACAGTATGTATTTAGGGAAGAGAATCGGTATGCTGACAAGATGCCAAATTTAGTGATGAAAGCTTGCCCTGGTACCAGAGTGCTACACGATATTCCACCGGAGTGTATTGAGATTATTCAGCAGGACTCATACGGGAGTTTCTATCGTCGTCGAATGTTGTAAACTGTTTTAGTTTTCCTTTGTATTAAAAAAAGAAATACTCTAATATTCTCTCTCAAGTACAACTTGGACTGGACATCTAGTTGATAACTTGAAATAAACGTAGCAGTAACCGGACCCGGCTGTTGAGACTGGACATCCAGACGGACAACCGAAAAATTAATAATCTAGACTAAACCTGCTCTGATATCATATTAGAATTTTTAATATGGGTAGAGTGTAGAGCCCATTAACAAAATTTGTGCTTGAGTCAACCATTGCCAAAATAGCTAAAACTAGTCATTTGAATTGTTGACCCTTATCATTTATAAACCCTTTAACTTTTTCATGTTTAGTCAATATATGATACTTTAACACTCTCTCTTAAGTGTAACTGTGAATGAACATCTAGTTGATAATTTGAAATAAACGTAGTGGTAATCGGACCGGACAGTTAGCAATGGATATTCAGATAGACAACCGAAAAATTAATAATCCAGACCAAATCTGTTCTTATATCATATTAAAATTTTTAATAAGGGTAAAGTGTAGAGCTCATTAGTAAGAATTGGACTTAAGTCAACCATTGCTAAAATGACTAGAATTAGTCATTTAAATACAGTTGACCCTTATCATTTATAAACTCTTTAATATTTTTATGTTTAGTCAATACGAGATACTCTAACAATTTATATTATATTTGAATAATTGAAACAGTTTCTTTGTAAAATTAAAAAAAAAAGACTAAGTTGAAAATTTTGAATTATGAGTTCGTGTGAAATTTTTTTATACCTTTAGTGAATAAAAAATCATTAGAAAATAAATCTCATTGATATATCTTTTACATTATGGTATTTTTTGGAAGATGAAAAACAAAATGGTCCCCTCGAAAATTAAATGCCTTACATGAAGTGTTCGGTGCAACCACAGCGAATTCCTCTGTCTAGCCATAGCTTACAGGCTGCCACGTTCTTTATGTGCATGGCTATGATTTAACCCGTATAGTTGATAAATGTGTGTTATCCAAATGTGATTGTTGGGCTCAGGAAATGAGGTCCGACATTACCCCTTACAAA
>JANZXR010000004.1:33604172-33669161 GCA_027575705.1 Erythroxylum echinodendron | reverse complement strand
TATAAAAATATTTACGTAATTCATTTTATTGTTAACTTATACGAATTTTTTGCTATTCAATAGCTCATTTTATTAAAATTTTTAGGTTCCTCATTTTTTAATTCCTTATTTATAAATACAATTACAAATATTAATACAAATCATTCGTTTTAAAATAATCAATACATTACATATTTCCAATCATATTATACTGCAAGGGTAATTTGGTCATTGACACTAGTTTCTATATTTTGTCAACTGCAACTAAACACATTTATGTCCTCGAGACACACAGTTTTATCTGTTTTGTCCATTACAATAAAACACTTCACTGTCTCCAATTTTTTCTTTGTCCTGTATCTAAATTTTTGTTTTGTTCCGTCTTAGTATATGGATCACAGTAACCATATGCAGCGTTAAGGAACAATTCTCGATTCAACCTATTGTTTTACTTTAAATCATTTAGCACTTGTATGAATTATTAGGAGAATTTAAAAGTTTATTTGAAGCATAATTGATGCTCTATTAACTCTAAAACTTCTTAGATTTTGAGCTTTTGCTTATTAATGGTTGGATCCATAAACAATGTTAAGTCTTCCTCTGACAAAGAAGTTTTAATTATTGTAAATTAGGTCAAAAATGCATTTTGAGCCTTAGTGTTTACAACATAACATAACCTGAACTTTAATATTTTCAAAACGTTTAAAATAGATTCTAAATAAACGAAAATTTTAACAGGGTTGACTCTCCGTCAGTTAAATATCATGTCAATTTTTATATTTTAAATAAAAAGTCGACTTTACTGTCATATAATTAATTTTTTAAATTAATCAAAAAGTAAGTCTAACAGCCACATGGCATAAGAGCCACGGTTGACACATTTCAGACTGTGAGTCTCACTTGCTATATGACACTAGAGTTTACTTTTTATTTGAAAATAAAAATAATATCATGTTAACATTCACGTAACGTTTAACTAATGAGAACTTTGAAAAATAATGTAAAGGTATATGAAGAAATATTTTATTTCATCATGAATTGTCGTGTACAGAGAGAACGACTTTTATAGTGAAAACTAGAGAAATCCTATTAGCTAGAGTCTGCATATCCTAGAAGCCTATTAACGGAAAGAAAAAGACGTAGAAAGAAAAGGACACCAAGACATACCAAGACAGTTGTGACCTGTCTGGTGTGTTGCAGAGGTGTGTACAAAGATCTGAATGAAAAATGACATATATGAAAGTAAAATAATGTGAGGTGTGAGGTTTATTCCTCTGTGGCCTATGAGTGCCTCAGGCCAAAACGCGTCGCTTGATATACTTCAGCATTTTAACACGCATCGCTTGATATATTTCAACATTTTAACAAACTTAAATTTGTTAAAATTTTCATCTATTTAAAATTTGTTTTCAATGTTTTAAAAACGTTTGAGGCTGGACATTTGTGTAACGATGGTGGTTGAAACGAATCAGTTTTGGAAACGGTTCGAAGGATACGATAAGATAAAGACCAAGCTTTGAAATAAGGTACGAATTAAATTTCCGTTTTATAATGAATTTTGTTAATTATTTTATAGAATTAAAAAAAGTCTTGATTTTCAGGAAATCAAATACTGCGAAAAAATTTAATAATTATTCTGGTGCGGTCGGGATCGAATCTTGATCCGATTTTTCAACAAAATTTCTAACCATTTAGGATCTGTTTTGAATGTTTTAAAAATGTTATAGTTTAATTTGAACTTTTAGAAAGGTTAAGGTATGTTATGTATTTTATTATAAACGTTTCAAAATGCACTTGTGAATTACTCATTTATCTTTTAGAAAAATTGCCAACCGTTATCCGAACAGTATCCATTATGATAAGTAGTGAGAAATAAAACACCAAGATTGGTTTCTTTTGGTTTCATATTCGACCACGTAGCCAAAGTGCATAATTCTACAAGAACCAACTCTGGCAAAGTGGACACTTTTGGAGTCACATTTATCACACACAAACATGATCATTCCACTCGTGTCTCGAAGTCGGAAGTCCCATTGTAAAGTTTCTTCAAGCTCGTGGTGGAAAAATACAACAATAAAATGATAACACTGTTATTACATCCGACATAACTAGATGGGCTTTCGAGGAAAATCCTCACCCATATGTCGAGATTCATTGCATACTCTTGTCGTCTTGTACTCCTTTTCCTTGGGGATAAGATCTCATCTCACGCAAGCCATTTTGACCATGTTTTCTTAGGGCTAATTGCACTTTTATCTTTTATAGTTTAATCTTTTCCCTTTCTTGATTGATCTTATCAAAAGCTGGCCTTTACCCCTCTTGCTTGTTCTATTTTCTTTTTTGATATTATTTAATAAAAATATATAGTTAAAAATTTACATGATTGCAAATGATTTATCTACAACACATATTTTACTATTTACTATAATAACAACTTAATAAAAGTCTCGCTGATTATAAAGTTTGAGGAAATTCAAAAATATGCAGTGTTATTCCTAATATATTTTATTATCTACTTAGCTTTAAAAAATTAAACATATGTTCAAAGTCTTGAAGTATTTCACTTTCATAATAGACACCTTAATTGAAAATTTTTAATCAAAATTTCTCAACAGTTGGTATAAGATAATACGATGTTTAAAATTTTTATTTAAATAAAAAAAGTTTTGGAAACAACTTCTCTACTCATTAGAAATAAGGCTGTGCACTCTGTCGGGCCGAAGTATAGGGACATTTAAAGTGGGCGATTCTACCTTTTTGAGTGCAAAAAATAAGACTATGTATTATTAGAATTCCCTATATTCCATACCTTAGCATAATTCTTACTAGGTATTGTTAATTATTTTAAATAAAAATTAATAAAATATGAAAATTATAGAATAATTAATTACTATTGTATAGATAGTAATTGATAATTTTTTAAATTAGATAATTGAAATTAAAAATTAAGTCCAATCATTATTAACCCTTTTGGTATTAATTTGTAGGTAATCAATTTAAGGATCAAATTTTTTATTTTAGTTATAATATTTTTATCATATTCTATTCAATCTTTTTCACATATTTATATATACCTCATATAAATATATATATAGATAAGATTTAACGTAACAATCAGAATAACTTAACAGAAGATCTGATATGTACAGTTTGCATGTGCTGGCGGGAGGTTTAAGTGAAACCAACAACTTGGCGGCTTTCAGCCAGTTGTTATCACCTTCACCTCAGGCTAGTTAGCTAGCGTGCCCTCCTGATTTGACCACAATCTTTGGACAGACAACATTAACTCCTACGAAAGGGACTCTTGATTTGATTATAGTGGCTTAGTGGACCATGCTTTGGTTTTTCCTGTGGGCAAATTCGTTGGTTTTGACTCGAGTTTCAAGGAAACGTAACAATCAAACGACACTCCTTGTCTCGTTTCTATAATTGGTATTTTGATGCGACCTAATTCAAAATTTAATAAATAAAATTTAACTTTAACTATAATTTTTATTCAATTTCTAAAAAATTAAATAGAGACTCGACTCAAAACTTAAAACATATTCGTAAATTTTAACATTTTCAAAAAAAATTTAAAATATTAAAATATAATAAACTTCAAAATTTTAAAATCAATATTTAACTTTATAAAAAAGTCTATCAAGATGTTTATAATGCATTAAATTATTTGAATTTTTCTTAATTTATTTGTTATTAAATTAATATAGAGAATGATCTTTTAAAATTATTCAATAACATACCAAATATAAATGATTTAACTTGAAATCTTCATAGAATTTAACAAATATTAACTTGGTTTAATCTTAAATTGAATTTAAACTTGTAAATTGCCAATATAAGAAGTAAAAAAAGGTTAACGAATTCCAGTGCACAGCTTCTTTTTTTGTGAGAATCGGAAAAAAGTTATTGATATACGTAATTTTTTTTATAATTTTAAAAAATTGTTATTTTTGTAATTCAAACATCTGATTCTATAATCACAAAGGAGCAATTTTTATTGTCTACTCAAAAGCTCTCTCCCACAATGTTACGAAATTAATAAGGAGAATTGTCTTTTCAATAAAACAAGAAATATGAAAAGGACAAAAAAACAAAAACATGTAACAAGTGGGATGATTCATCCCAATGCTTTCATGCATGAACTATCCAATTCCTGAGGTGTCCAAATTGTACTAATCCTTGTACTAATCCTACTTTGCTTAGCACTTTCCTGTAATAAATGCTAGCTCCTTGAAATGGGGAACCAAGACTTTTGTACATAGCTGCTCACATCATTTCATACTACCGAACTCATAAATTTAAGTCGGGCGATGGATTATTAATAATAAAAATTTAACTTAAATTCAAGTTAATCAACAAATTATTAATACAAAATTATAAATATAAATTAATCAACAAGTTATAACATAATTCAAATTTTATGAATTTCCTTATTACTTTCTAAAAACTATTATGTGTATAATTTTATACTTAAATGACTTAAATACTAAATTTGATTTAATATTGCAAGTAGTAATATTAGTAATGAATATATGAAATCATTCACCAGGCTACAAAAAAGTTAATGTACCCAATACACAAGACTTCCCGTTTTGCAGAGTCCGAAGAGGGTTATAGTATACGTAACTTTTTATTTATATTTTTACAAATTGATTATTTTCGTAACTTGAACCTGCGATCTTATGGTCATGAAAAAGTAACTTTATCAAGCTACAAAAAATATAGGGTAAAAGACAAGATAAGTTAAGGTTATCATATTAGTAACATTTGATTAGTCTACATTTGATATCTATACAATATATACTTCATTGTTATTTTTTAATCAAAATCCAAGATAAAGGATTTAAAAAAATTGAAAACCTAAAAAAGACATTTTTTTAGTAATTTTAAAGATTTTGTGATATTTTTTTTATTTTAAACTATAAGAAAGTAAGAGAAATAATATCTTTTACCTTAAAATATATATTTATAGTCATCAACCGTCACATTAGACCAAGTTAATGTTGTTAAAGGAAATGAGTAAGTGAGTTGAAGATTAGAGTCATCACAAGAGAGTAATAATTCACTTTGACAAAATAATTCATAAATTATTAGATATACGTAATAATTCATACATTATGTATTTTAAATAAATTATTTAATAAATTAATATATAATTAAAAAGCAACAAAAGTCTCTCTGTTTATAACCAATTATTTTTAGAATTTTCTGTGCCACGTGCAAATTTTGGGTTTAAATCTTCTGTTCTATTAATCATTTCTTACTTATTCCATTAAATCTCATTCACGCATTTATATAAGGTCTATAAAATATGTAAATTAAATTAAATAAAACAGAATTAGAACACCTGACAGGTGCTAACTATGTCACTTCCTATAACTAAGTGAAACATTACTTCATCGTGACATCGTATAAGACAAAAGATGCTGACGTTATGCTGTACATTGTATTTTGTTATGGAAAACTACGAACCAACAGATTGGTCTTAGCAACTTACGTACGTTGATTTTGTTGTTTTATCTTCTAATGGCAAATAATTAAGTTATTGTCCTTTGTCCCTGTTTCCTTCTTTCGACTTATTAAGTAAGAACAATAATTTATGTTGTCATTTGTTTTTACGTTTGTACATCACCAAATGGAAGACCAAACCAATACGTAAGTTGTTCCTTAATAGAACAAAGTAGTCTTCTTCCTCTGTTTTTAAAATCAGACTAAAAATTAAATCTATAAAATAAAAGATTTAAGGTTTAGAATAGAATATCTTTGGAAAGATAATTTTTTGTCTCATAATAGCCTGCTCCAGTCCTCTTAAGAAACTTTCGTTATTTAGTTAGTCATAAACTTTACATGTTTTTAGCGATTCTTATGGCATCATCAAACGATACAAGTCTTGGATATGACTATTGTAGCACGTGTGTCACTTAGGATATAAGGGGCATAATGACTTGACGTCATTCTCACCTTCCTTTGGCTTATCACCGGTAGCCTGCTTAAGGTTTCAAAATCAACGGTAACAACTAACTACGAGGGTTGTGCTCATTGCAGGACTTAACCCAACACTTTATGGCAAAAACTGACGACAGTCATTAACTATTTGTGTCCATGTTTCCATGTCAAGCTCTGGTAAGATTCTTCACTTTGCAACGAATTAAACCACATGCTCTACCGCTTGTGCAAGCCCCCATCAAGTTCTTTGGGTTTCATTCTTGCGAGCATACTCTCTAGGTGGGATACTTAACGCGTTAGCTACAATATTACATGGGTCGATACACACAATGCCCAGTATCCATCATTTACAGTTAGGACTACTGGGGTATCTAATTCCATTCGCCCCCCCAGCTTTCGTCCCTCAGTGTCAATATTAGCCCAAATCAATATTAAACTATCATAAAAATAGTTAAAGATTGAATAAAATTAAATAATTTAAAAAAAATGAATGAAAAATAATATTCTTACCCATCGAAAAATTTAAAGTTCAATTAAAAAGAGACTATTAAATAAAAATTAATCGGTTTATTTTTTTTATAAAAACAGAATAGTTTACAAAAACTGACGATTAATTAATAAACTAATCAATTTTTAACAAAAAGATTATTAAACTAAACCAAACCGAAAAGTTGATCGATTCAAAATTTTTACAGTTAAATTGACAAAACCAATTCGATTTTTTAATCCGTTGATATATTAAATTTATAAATATTAATTAAATCAAATTTGATTATTTTATTTTTAATCACTAATTTACTAATATTAATTACTTAATATGCATTCAAAAAATAAACAAATTATTAGACCCAATACATAAAAAAAGGATTTATGTGACAAGAAGGTTCAAAATAAAATTCTTGAAAACAAATTAAAAGTCATAGGAGGCCTTGGGTTGGGTGTGATTTTCTTTTCACATTCTTAGTCATGGGCCTGTGAACCAAAATGAGCTTACTCTCCTCTAGGAAAGTCCAACACTTACATGCCTTCTCTGTTTGGATAATTACAATGCCTCAGCATCATTGAGTCCAATCTGGATTCCTTTACAAATTATTCAAGCTTGAAGTGAAGTCTGATCGAGCTTGATTTATACTACTTAAAGCTTGAATCGACCAACTTTTAGTCGAGTCAATCTGATTTGACTCGGCAAATTAAAGTTTCGGTTTTATCAACTCGATTGAATTTATTGACTTTTGATTAAATCAGGCCGGATTATATATATTATACCTATTCGGGTCTTACATGAAATTGTTGTTCCTTCATTAAAAAATTATTTGACTTGAGACTTTTGGAGGAAACTTCCAAACTTGATGTCAAAATCAGAATTGTCAATACAAGAAGGGATTCTAAGTGAGTTTGATTGCTTCTGTAGCAACAAAGGAAGCTAGCATTTGAAAACCTTACATAATGCCATCTTTTCATGGTTTATCAGTCTGTTTCTCACTTTCACTTCTCAATAATTTGATTCTTAGGAAAAAGGAATAGCAAATGGCTTACTTTTCACCATTTAACTTTATGTGCCATCTTCATTAGATGCTCCATTTAAAAACATATTATGATATCCTCGTAACAATAACAGTATTTCAGTAAAAATCTCGCTGACATGCAGAAGTATTTTAGTAAAAATCTCGCTGACATGCAGAAACCTTCAACTTTTTGGCTCCAAGGCTCGTAAGAGGAGGACATGTTTCACCACTTGGACCACCTCATGAGGGCATTCATCTTATAGTTTTGATACATTGCTTATGTTGGTTTGACTTGTTTGTTTAGTGGAGGAGGAGCCATGATTGATATATGAAGCAAAGATGATGGACCACTAAACTTCGTACCAAAAGCTGCAACAACAGCAAAAAACAAAGTTAGTGGCAGCCATTAACAGCAACTACAAATGAAAGGAGACAGATATAACACATGAAAAAGAGTAGAGAATCTAGTGTCATTTAGTGGGATTCCACTGTGATAATCTACTTGTATTTTTGAACAATCTACTCCAAAATATGTCAAACTCCATATATGGTGATGGTGGAAAGTCAACTGAGTGGTGGAACATAGAATTTATCATTCTATGTTCTTCTTTAAATCAGAGAAAAAATGAAAATTTTTTCATGCCTTTGAGTTGATTAAGTATATGAAAACCACATCATGAACAGTTCGATTCACTTTTTAATGATTACACTTGAAATTTCATTTTCAAGGATCAGAACACTGAGTCTGCTGCAGAATCTTCTTCAACATGACCTGATAATCATAAATTAGAGAACACATTGAAGAAAGAAAACAAGTCAGTCTCTTCAGTGGACCAAGTGGAGAAAAATAACACCAGAATGAAGAATATGATGGTTCAATTGGTGGCTCTAAGCTTCATGCTAGGATCAAGATTCCATTCTCAAATTTCAGTCAACTAAAGAATCGAATACATAGATCATATGTTCAAAAGGGTATCGGAAGACATTAGGGAGAGCTGGAAAAAAATGTTGACATGGTTCAAAGGATAATTAAAAGTACAGTCACAAGTAAATTAATGTCAAGCTTTACATAAATGAGCTCTCTGTTCTTTGAATAATTTGGATTTGAAAATGGAATTACATCAGAAAACTAAGAATCTCACTTGGGAAAGTCTAATATGGCCATGGACTAACTGGAATCCCCAATTCACATATTCACATTAAAACCATCATAGTAGCATAAGAAAGCTATTCAAAATTAAAAAAGATAAACTCAATACCATTCTCAATAACTTTATATTTCTAATCCTGAATCTCATCCCACAAGATTATTTATGTTGCATCCCCTGCATCTTGCCAAATCAAATTGTACGGTAACCCGGAACAGTTCCACAAACTTTGTTCCTGCAACTTGTATCCGTAAGAGGACATGAACAATTTGTTATTTTCTGGATTATAGACAGTGCCACCTGCTTCATCAGATTGTTGTTCCCAGTCAAATAACTCCTTTGTAGAATTCGTTCTCTGCAGTCGAATCGTTGTGATTGAATGATTTGGAGATGTTGGTTTATTAGCTTCTGGTGAAGCTGACTTGGTATCAGGAAGAGTGACTGTAGTTATATCATGGATACTAGACCTTCTTTTATCTTTCCCTCCAGTACTCTGCCTGATGAAGTACTTTTGTGCATGGCTAGCCACCTGAGTCGGAGTTCGAGTAGTTACGAAATATCGAGATATGTTTCTCCAATCACCTTTACCATACTTTTGAAGACCCAAGAGAAACTGCCTGCAAATTCATATCACAAAAGCCAGATTCACAAACTGAACAAGAAAAGATACCAAGAGCCTAAAAATCATTTATCAAAAGCATATTCACAAGAGATGAACTTTCTTAATGGAGGATCTATACAAGGAGTTACTTTCCAATTTGTATGTTGGACATATGATCATCAACTGAATTCTATCTTTCAAAACTTTTACAAGCATTGGTTTTACTATAGATGAAGTTCAGAAGTGACTTTGGTCATTGCCAGAGTCAAAATATAAGAACAATAGCTTTAACTGATAATGGAATCAAAGTAACCTGTGCTCCTCCTCAGTCCATGGAACCCCCTTCTTACGTTCTTGTTCCGATGGTCGTGTTCCGGTGGCTCTCTTGCCGCTCGGACTAAAATATTGCCTGGGACCACCAATTTCCTGACTACTAATCCACTCCAGAGTGAAAGAATCGTTACTGTATCCTGGAATTGGGATCAGACCTGCCTCTATATCACTGACATCTTCTTCCAACTCCCTATACTGCTTGATCACATCACCGACAGTTTTGCCTGGAATCATGTTAGCTACTTTCACCCATCTATCAGGTGTATCTTTATCAAACAAAGCAAGAGCATTCTCAAACTGTTTGTTCTCGTCAGGAGTCCACCTGGAACTACTGCTTTCTTGAAACAACCAATTTGAGTTCTGAAGATAAGATCCTGGTGAGATAATTGCCAAACCCTCATTCATGGTTTTCGATGGTTAAATTGCACAATCAAAACCAAATAGCTAGCATGTCCCAATTCAAAGTGAATAAGAGAGAAGACAGTAAATGCAGAGAAGAAGTGAATTTTTATGATTGAGTAGACATCAAATCAAAACCAACACTTTTTCACATCAAAGAGAACAAATAGAGAAATTTAAAGAAGTCTCAACTTCACCAAACTTGAGAAAAATTCGCTTAGTAGCCAAATGATAAACCCTAGAACAAATCCTGTACTGAATTCAATCTCAAATATTTACAGTATTGCCATAAAGCTTCAAACTTTTAGAAATTCACAAAAAACCCAGGTTGCAGACATGTTTATATATAACATCAAACTCAAAAAGGAAAAAGAAAACTTAAATCAGAAAGACCCAGAAACAAAGAACTTCACAAGATTTTAACTTTACTATCCTTTCATTCTCTTTTTTCTTGTGTTCTTAACGTTTCACTTCCTCTAGCCTAAAAGCGAGAGGGGAAAAGATAAAAGAACCAAAGAAGTGCGTGAAACAAGTGTTGATAGTAGTAAAAATAATAACCAAAAGCTGTGTGAGAGAGAGAGAGAGAACAGAAATGAGAAAGAAAAAGCAAAACAGAGTAAGAAACAGGTCAAAGGTATTGAGCTGTTATTGGTGGATATGAGTGTTTGTGGGCAACAAAGGTTCTCAGAGAGGGCAAGCTATGATTGGCTAGGTGGTGAAGAAGAAGATAGCTCTGGGTATTTTAGTAACTTCAATGTACAGAAAAGGGTATCCAATACATAACAGCCATGTTCAATCCAACTGAAGTATTTCTTCTACTTTCTGATACTTTTCATCTCAGGGAAGGTACGTCCATTAATCAAATAGCTTGTTAGGTTTAAGCCTATACCATAATGCAAATGTACTTGCCAAGTACATATATATATATATATATAAATAAATAATAAATTCTTGAGTAGATATGAACTAATTTTTTAATTAATAATATAATATTATTAATATGTCTTAGTAAAATATTTCTTAATAAATATAGAGTTGTTTTTAATATATTATTCTCATTTAATAGAATTTATAATTTGTTAGACTATTTTAAAGAATTTATTTGATACATGTTTTAAGAGTAATTACCTTAGTTGGAGGTTTATCAAAAAACAGTCTCTATATCTCCATCGGAGATGCGGATATGACTGCGTACATCTTACCCTCCTTATACTCTGTTTGATTTAGTTTAGTTATGCTTTAAGAGTAATTATTTAAGAATTATACTTCCATAATTTAGGAAGAAACATTGATTGAGATTTGATACTTGAAACACAATTACTTTAATATAAATTGTCATTATTTATCGAAAAATTCGAGAAGTTAATGTTCATGTTCTACACATATGCAAGTTATAGTTTTATAATTACATTGGATTCCAACATAACACTCAACTAATACTTGTTGGTTGCTTCATAAGAAGAGGTGGCATCTTGCTTTTGGTTGAACTAAGAATTGTTTATATAAACTCATGCTAATTAGTCACTAATTAAGGTCTTAATCTCTGATATCTAAGTTATTCTCGAACATTTCTCAGATTTTTGTCCCCACTTAACAGTTGTCAAGTCTTGTTAAGGGCTGATAATGACTACTTATGAACAGGAAATTGGAAGTTTCCAAAAAGGGAAAGATTCTTGAGTTATGCCTATTTTAGTGTAGCGATTTAAGTAATTGAAAAAGGGTTAGTCTTGGAATGTGAACTTGATTAGTGATTAAACAAATGAGATTGAAAGGGTTATTGTTCTTAATGTGTTGTGATAAGAGTGGATGTGCATTACTTGATGTGGGGACCTTATGAGGTTATTAAGGGTATTAATTTAACAATACGATTAACTAATTCAACTTAATAAAAAATTATTTGAGCCCTCCTTCAAAAGGATTGGGTGGTTAATATTTTTCATTCATATAAAAAAGCTAACCAATTTGTCGAATGGTTGGCCAACCATGCCCTTTTTCTTTCTATTGGTACCTATCAGTTTGTCTCGTGCCTTTTAGGTTTCGAAACATTACTATATGAGGATGTTATCAGAGTCTTCGTGTCCTATTTAATTTTTGAGCTTTGTAGTTTGTCACGTTTGTTTTTGTTTTTAATGATTTTTGGCTCAGGCAGCTTCTTTTACCCCCAAAAAAAAAACATTTAAGTATAAGAAAAAGGGCATATTAGGGAAATATATTATTTGTCTTGAGAAGTTGGAGGGCATCTTAATTTGAGGTCTTTAGGTCTAAGGGTGCCCTGCCGACCCATAAGTCTCGAGCATAACTGCGTGCATGCACGCCTGTTTGGTGGGGCTAATCCTAATGGCCTTTGTGCCCCTCAGGGATAGAATCTTAAGCATTTCTAATTTAATCATATTTAAAGTCAAAGAGTCAAATTTAAATTGATGTTTAGAAGATTGACTTCCACAAGAATATTTCCTCGAAACAATACCATTTTAGTATGATTCATCAAAACCATCTTATGCTAAATATGTATCTTTAAGATATTTAAAGCCAATACGATATTATTTTGATTAATTATATCGAAACCAATGATAAAAAACTCAATCCTTTCGGTTGGTTCAACTGTGAAAATCTTGAATTGACTGATTTTTTAATTTAATTTTTAATTTTTCAGTTTAATTTACTTTAATAACTCCTATTATTAAATAAGAAATGAATACAATAACTTAAGCAAACTGAAATTTACCAAGAAACTTATAATAAATTGTTAGATTAAAACAAGAAAATTCTCATTCCAACTTAAACAAAATGCTCACATACCATATTACTTAGTACTTGCTTTAGCAAATTTTCAGTTCCCTCAAGGAACAAACTGGGGTCTTGAAAGTTCTCAACTTTTAGTCTTTTTAGTAGAAGCATCCTCCCCATTAGAGCCTTTGAAAGCTAATGCTTCTCTTCCTCTCAATTTAGGGTTTAACATTTGGGAAGATCCTTTGGAGGTGGTAAAAGTGACTCATTATGTCCTTTTCCATTGTCTACTAAGAATGCCATCTTCAATCCCCAAGTTGTGTGTACTTCTAAATGGCAATGCAGGAACCAAACTCCTACAAACAACAATAAACCAAAGCTTCAATTGAATTAAATTTGTAATATAGGGATAAGGCTGTGTATTAGTGAAATCTTCCAAATTTTACATATCAGCAAGATTTTTTCTAGGTGGTTATTATAAATTCGTATCGTAGTTTTAAACGAACCCAAATGATCACGTGAAAGATAGAGATTGTGAGTTTTTTTTTTTTACCTGGATTGTCGGCTTGAAACCTTATGGCGGTCCATCCACCTGAGGGTACTCCAATTGTGTTCCTCTCAACAGGATCATTAAGATTGAAATTGTTAGGATCTGTCTTGGAATTATAGTTCCCAATTCCTCTACCAACAACGAAGAAGTTGAATCCATGCAAATGAATTGGATGGTTCTCAGGAGCAATGATCCCAGTATCTTGCAACACTAGTTGAACGGTGGCGTTATATGGCAACCTGTAAACTTTAGTTCCATTCGTGGTCTGCAAATTTGCAGGTCCAGGTCCTGAGTAATTGAAAGTTTGCGGTGGATTTCCAGGAAAATCAGTGGTGAAGACCCCTTTAAGGTTGAAGAAATGTGCTTGAAGGAGTGAAACTTTTGGCATGACGAACGTGACATTGTTGATACTTGCAACGACCCTGCTTCCGTTACCAGCTTTGCATGTCGGACAAGGGTTGACTCCTAGCCCAACCGTGAAGAACAGGTTGTGATCAATCGTTAATGGGACGTTGGCAGGGTACTTCTTGGAGTTCAAGCTACGTAGAGAGTTGACGAACTTGTTTGCAACTGCTGTGGCGTTTTTTGGAGGTGGAGTGGTGATGGTTGTTGGGGTTGTAGAGAGTGTGCCGGAGTAGTGCAACGTGGCGGTGGCTGTCATGTTGTCTACGGCGACCGGAGCATCCATGAATGGTGAGGCAGTAACCAAGTACTTGCCAGTATTTTGATCAGCATTGACAAGTACATTTGTTGTCTGTCCTGGAGCTATCAGGACCGTGTCTGTTTTGAATGGCTTCACGTACGTGGCGTCAACTTCCACCACCGTAAGTTGGTGGCCGGCGATCTTGAAGAAGAGCTCCTCATTGAGTGCAGCATTGATCAAACGTAGCATATACGTCTTGCCTGCTTGAACAGGTAATGTGAAGCCACCTGCGAAACAAGATCAAACTGTTCTTACACTAATCTATACCATTAAACATTCCATTCCATCTCTTATAGTAATCTATAATTACCCTGTGAAGAACAATTTGCGACAGTTCCAGGATGTCCATTGATTGTGTGAGCATCAGATACATTTGGTGCTATACCAGATTTCATGGCTTGATTGATCACAGCCTCAGTGTCCGATTTCCACCATTCACCTGCATGTGCATGTCACAGTTCATGTTTCTCAAGTTCCAGAATTTGGTTGGCCAGAAGTTAATTTCAAGAACTAGCTTAGCTCACCTAACACAACCACCACTTCCTTGTGTGGAGCAGGGAAGGGATAGGGGACACCACGCTTAGGTAGGATAACGATGGCACCGTGCACGGTGGACCTGAGCCAGAGAATGTGTGCATGCCAAAGAAGTGTACCTCTCTGGCCTGTGATTGTGAAGTTGTACACATAGTTCTGACCTGGTTGAATGGGGCATTGTGTAATGTATGCTGGTCCATCAGCCCAACCTGTCCTGAGTTGCCTAATACCATGCCTGAACAAATTGTAAAAGAACAAGAACAAGCTACATCAGGATTTTTCGACTTGGAAGCTCCTGAAATTCGGGAAGAGCTGCTTGTTTTCTGGAACATACCAGTGGACAGAGACGTTATACTTGACATGATTGGCAACTCTCACAAGAACTGTATCGTCTTCTCTGGCATAGAGAGTGGGTCCTGGGAACTGGCCATTGACTGTAACGATTGGCTTGCTTGAACACAGTCTGGTAGTGTTCTTCATCACCACCTGTGTGAGTTATAATCATCAGAACTTGCCAAATTGTGAGTGTTTGTTCAGTTGTTGCAACTAATTTGCCACTACAGCTACTCTACCAAGAAGTAAAATCAAACTGGATCCTAATTTCGTACCCTGAATTTTATTATTCAAGTCCTCATTTTGTAAGAATTATGACTTAATTATTATTTTTATCACATTTTTTATTACCTAGAAGTAAACTCAAATTGATTCAACTTTACTACTTGTGATATTGTACTAGAAGGAGACTATAGAATCATGCATGCACCAAATTCAAGAAACCCCAACCCATGAAGCATTTTGGATCTAACAATCCATAAAAGGCATGACTTGTACATATTTAGCACTTACATTAAAGCTGTAATGCCTAATCCTGCACTGAACCAAAGCAGGGCAAAGGCAGGCCAGCAGGAGGAGAACAAGACAAAACCTGAAGCAACCCATGGAGCTCCTGTCTCCTGACAATCTATTTTCCATGTAAATTGACTTGACTCACTTCACTTCCAACTCTTGTCAGGATTAATGTTATACTCTTTCAGGTGTCAGATTGACTTGCCCCCCTAACCTTATAAAGAAATTATATGATACAGGAGAAATCTGTTCTCGCTGAGTTAGGTGAGTGAGTGAAGAACCTTGAAAAACAAGGTTTTGGGGAAGCCTAATGTCTCCTTCCATTTCTTACATGTTACATAAAGTGTTCGCCATTTCAAGGGAAATTAATATTTTGGGCAACAAAAATACAAAATTAAATTGCGATTCTTCAAACCCTGAGGAAGATTTACTAAAAGGCACTTGACTAAAATCTTAATCAAGTCAAATCTTGGTTCTTATTGTCCATCCTTAATAAAAGATTAGGACATTACTAAGGTCCATCATGATTATAACTAGGGCATTTTCTCATAATGGGTCATGCTCTATAGTTCCAATTATTGTTATAATATGTATTTTGTGCTTATTTGATGATCCAAAAAATTGTTTAATTTAATTCTTTAATTATAACTCGTTAAACGTTAAGATTATAAAAGTATCACGAGTTTAATTGTATTTGACGTATTTTTAGAATTTCATATTCTAATAAATTTATATCATAAAAAATATATATTTTATTTTGAGAATATTAAATTTTATAGTGTTAGGTGTATTTTTAATAAAAACAAAATTATTAAATTGGGAATTGAAGCTTGGACTTTGGCCAACCAGCTTGCTAAGATTGTCCCTAAAGGTTAGTCAAACTCATACATCAATGTCCTATCTAACTAGCATGCATTTCTAGAAGATTTAATTTAACTTAACCTACAAAATGACTTGGTTGTGCATTAAATATTATAGAAAGTATGATCCAAGTGGAGATTAAGATTGGAAGGTAAAAGGGATTGTGGTGGACAAATGCAAAGGATGCTTAGACCTAAAGATCAGACATAATATAGTTGAGAAATGGCTTTCATGTATAATCCAACGCCACATCATGGCTCATTTGAAAGCAAAGGATAAACCCAACGGTGGGTCACTAACAACTCTTCCAACCCTATTTTGACCAATTTGTATATTTCAATTAAGGTTTATCAACCTTGTGTTAAAACCCTTTTTTAATAATCTGAATATTGTATAATTCAAAGAAATTTTTTAATAAATTAACGATTTAAAATTAAGTGACGAATTTATATTCTTCGAAATTAAAACGAGTCGTGACTTAAAATTAGGTGACCAATTTGTACTCTTCAAAATTGAAACGAGTTTGTAATATTTGTGATCACAACTAGAATTTTCATACTCTTGTAGTCATTTTGTTCATGCAAGTAAGAGGGGTGTATTTATTATGGTTTAAGTGTCACGTCTAAGGAGAATTTGGTTAGATGTCAAGTGTTCTTCTAATTTTAAATGCATTCAGTCGCATAGTGGATGATTAGCTATAAACAGTAACAGAAAGAGTTGGATTTCTTTACGTGAATGACATCATAAGTCTCCATTTTGACTTCATTAAGCTTATGTGATAGAATAAATGAGCTCCGGCTTGAGGCTATACTTATGAATAGAAAATGATATTAGGATGGGAAAATCGACCGACCAAGTTCGTCTTGTTTTAGCTCCGGTTGACCGAGCTACGGGTTGTGGCTCACGTCGTTATTTCCAAAACGACGTCGTTTCATAAGTTTTTTACTTAAAAAAAATGACGGGTCGAGCCCGGCCAGGCCCATTGACATCTCTAATGATATAGAGAATGATAAGTTATTTCGAATATTTGAATTAAATAAAGTATTTAATATTTTACTAATTTTATTTTGTAAAACTAAATTTCAAAAATTATAAAAAATATATTTATGTATCTTGATTTGTAGTAAAATAAAATGAAATATAATTATTAGCTCTAAAAAATTCATTAATTGAGATTTTAACAAGAAATTGTATATATTTATAAGAATGATTTAATATATCGTTTTCTTAAAAAATAACTCAATGTACATTAAGGCTACGTACTATCGAGCCTCCTAAGATCCCGAGATTCAGCAGAATTTTAACTGGGTGTTGATGATGATGATGATGATGATTGAAAATAAAAATTTCGAAATAAAAATAAAAACAGGTTCAAATGTTCTCAAATTTTATAGAACTAAAAAAATATATGAATATAATAATAAAATTCATTAATATTGTTCCAATAAAATATATACTTATATATTTTATAAGTCTTAATATGTAATATTATAAATAATAATAATAATAATAAATTATTAGGATATTCAAAGTTTTTTATTAATATAGATCCGTTGTTATGTAGTGATAAGTGAATTATATTATTTAAAAAATTTAAAATATGAATAAAGTTTAAATTATTTCACACACTCCCTCGTCATCAAAATAAAAAAATAAAATAAATGTATAGACAACGATTGGGCCTTGCTTGTTTTCAGTCTGGGGTATAGAAAATTAAGGTACCATTTAAGAGGTTAGGCCCAATGGACCCATCCATCTTGGATTGTTTAGTACTATGAATAGGTTTTGTAGTTTGAAATTATCAAGAAAATTGTGATATTAAAAAGACTATAATGATAAAACTTTTTATTGACTATTTTTTATTATTTACAATATTTTATGATGTTTTTATAATAATTTTAGTTGCAAAAATATCAAGAATAAATAAAATAAAATAATTTGTATTTTTATCCAAAATCTTGTCTTGTCACTCAAGATTATCATTGAAATTTTAATAACAAATTTTATTGAAAATTTGC
The DNA here is from genome assembly GCA_027575705.1 of Erythroxylum echinodendron. NCBI lineage: Eukaryota > Viridiplantae > Streptophyta > Magnoliopsida > Malpighiales > Erythroxylaceae > Erythroxylum > Erythroxylum echinodendron. Next base: position 33,651,008 of record JANZXR010000004.1, on the reverse strand, counting down.
ATAAAAATTAATTAAAATTTTCTTTTTTACTATTTATAATACTATATCGTGTTTTTTATAATAAGATTAATAAATTGCTATTATGATATTTAGCAATGATTAAAAAACTCAACTGGTTTAACTACAAAAATTTTGAATCGTCCGATTTTTTATTCGATTTTCAACTTTTTGGTTCGATTTATTTTAATAACCCTTATCGTAAAAAACGATCTATTTTATTAATTAATAAGTTATTATAAACTAAACTAAATTTATTAATTTTTATTTAACAATCTTTTTTTAATTAGGCTTTAAATTAAGGATGTTAATGGGCCAGGCTGCTCCTGGCGTGACCCTACCTGATCCCTCTTTGAGTGGCCTGCGGTCCCGTCCAATCAGGCAGAAATGTTTTGACTCATGACTCGTCTGTAACCCGATCAACCTGAGCCTAGGCATATCAATGGGTCGGGGCCAGCTGACTGATCAGCCTGTGTCCCTGGTTATGGCCCATTGGGTCACGGGACGACCTGTCATTTATTTTTTAAAGTAAAAAAATTTAAAATGAACTCGTTTTAAACAAAATAACGTCGTTTCGGAGTCTGGCCCGAGCAAACCATGGTCGGCTCCTTAGCCTGACTAACTCGGGTCAAAAACTGACCAGGCCGGGTCATTATTGTCATCCATACCTGAGCCGAGTCGGACAAGCCGAGCTAAAATTACCAAACTTATTTCAAATTCTTCAATATGGTGACTTTAAAAAACCACGTGAATTGGCTTAGGTTCAGGACAATTTTTTTAAATTATATTTCAATTTCTTTAATTTTATTCAATCTTTAGTCATTTTTATGACAGTCTAATATCGGTTGAATCTTAAACTTCTTATTTTATTGGTTTAACTTTCGGTCCAATATTTAAATCATTGATTTTTAGATTGTTTTTGGAGATCCATATTATTGTCAAGTAGTCATACATTATTATCTTAATTTGGTTATTTTTAATTCCTACCCTATCTCTTACATCAAAATATTCTTGACCCCAAATCAAGTAGACTCACGAAACAAATTATCAAACACCCACTTATTCTCTTTGGCTAATTTCACATTCCCTCGGGACTCGAGCCTCTTTTCTCTTCTTTCTTTACCTCTTTTCTTTCTTTTTTATCTCCTCCATCAAAGACCACATTGGCATGTTTCTTTTTGACTTTGGAGGACATTTTTGGTTGATCATGGACCTCCTTTTCATCTATCAAGTGATGAAAAAACACAAATAAAAGAAGAAAAAGCATAAGAACATGATCTCTAAAAGATCCATTGCATTGAAAATGTTGATTGGTTAGGCTCTTTTTTATATATTGAAACCCTTCCATTTCATATGTAATCATCATTGCTTAGATGGGTTTCTTTCTTTTTTCCTTTTTGTTTGATGGGATTTGAGCTTATTACTATGTTTTAACAAGCACTTCTTGGTGATGTCTCTTAGTCAACACTAATGGCTAGACACGGTTTTGCTTGGGAGAGATTAACGGTGCTTTCTTTGCATGTTCTCTTTTTGGCTTCTTTCACATTGGTAGGGATGAAAGACATTTTGAAGTATAAATTTACAAGTTGATTGACTTGGGGAGTAAGAGGGAGTTAGGAGGAAGTTTGAGCATTTTTATTATCAATTTGCACTATAATATTATTACAATATTATGAGAAATAATATTTAATACAGAAAAGAGTTTAATTATAAAAAATGTTAAATCTAATATTTAAATAATTTTAAAATAAAAATTTTATTACATTAAAATTCAGTTGAAAATTAACGATAACGTTCATAGAATATGAATATCATATGTAGAATAAGTAAATGTCATTTACGTTATATCTCAATTTAGTTCTTAAATTCAAACTAAATCAATTAAACTCAACTTAAAATAATAATTTAAGACAATTAAAATAACTTATAAAACTCATTAGTTCGTTATGAATTTATTAGATCATCGTGTAAGTAATATATGATAAAATCTAATAAAATTGTTTTTAAGAGATTAAAAACTAAAAATTCAAAAATATTAAAAATTATTTTTTCTAAAATTTCTTAAGCTATAAGAAAATTTCATATATTTTTTACCATAATATAAAATAAATCTATAATTCAATTATTAAAAATAGACACAAAATCTAAAGTACTATTAATACTAATTTTAAAAACCTAAAATACAAGAACATAAAAATAAGACCTTTGGTCTTCTTCAAAAGAGTACATTTTTGGAGGGGGGGAAAAAAGATTGCTTCTTTATCAATGCTAATGCTTGGTAGGAACTTATCAGGAAGGGCTCTCTCTTTAAAAGTTGTTCCTAATGTAGAATTCCTGGTTTGAGTTTACAAGATTGATTCTTTGATATAAACAGAGCTGATTACTTTATCTTGTTCCATTACCTGTTACAATAGCTGATTAAGACAACCATTAACATTGATTAACTGGTTTAGAAAGTAATGGTATGCAGTTCTGTCCTGTCCCCGTCAGTTTGGGACCAATAAAAAGCAGAGGGAGCATGAGGCTACATCATGAGTCATGACCTGTTTTTGTCCCAAAGATTGTTGTAATATGCCAAGATTTTGAACTTAACCTTTCACCAATTTTATATTTTATGTAGGACAAGCATGAAACAGGGAAGAACAACCTAATTGAATCCAAAAAATGCAAGAACATCTGTAACATTATTCTCTTGTTCTGGTAAGAAACAAGACAGGACAAAGAGAAAAGGAAACAGAACAGAACAGAACAAAGAAGACAAAAACAGAGCAGGGAAAATAACAGTGAACTTTTGTTGTTATTTGGATACTTGAGAAGAAGAAGAAGAAGAAGAACAAATAGCAACACATATGAAAGGGAACAAAATTAGAGTGTTTTCTTTTTAAATCCAACCAACCAATAACATTAGGAATGTGTGCTCTTACACAGCAAAATTAACAACGTCAAAACAAAGAAACATCTTAATGGGACAAGCCAAATTCTTAGTACAACCTTAACACACTCCTTGCAATGGAATGTGCATGATTGGACTTACTCTTTCCCCATGTTGTTCTTCGACTGTTCCTCAGTGGTGTCAAGTAGAACCTTAACAGTCCATTGTCGAGGTTGTTTGGTGAATACCTTGCACTCCTGTTCCTCTCCAACACAAACTCTTCCCTTTTCTTTCTTCCAATTGCATGCCCATTTGTCTCCACATTGCTCTTCCTTCCACTACCAAATGCTGTTGGTGCAGCTCCAAAATGTTGGGAATTTCTCCAACTTACACTGCTGTTGCTTCTCAAAACCTTTGGATTAAAACCCCCTCTCATGGGTTCTCCATTATGTTCACTTCTCAGCTCTGGCCATGACTCGGAAAATGATCTCTCGACACCACCACGACTATACCGATCTTCGTCTTCATCTTTGGCGACACTTCGTCGATGAATCAACCCCCAGATGTTGAATGCTTTACTCCATCTCCTCGACTTCTTGGTCTCCTTCCTATCACCATTGGCAACTACAGATGCAGAGTCTCTAAACCCCATGTCAAAACTCTCCGAGCAATCGTCCCTCAGATTCAGAGAGTTTGAGTTCGAATCCCTCGATTCCTTATCAGGAACAACCAACTTCTGTCCATGGAAGTAATCTACAGTTGCAGGAGAAACTTTAGCATTTGAAACAGACTTCAATTCATCAATTTCTGCCACCACAGCAGCTGCAGTCTTCCTGATTGAATTCGACCTATCAAGACTCTTTCTTCTCTTGGAAGATGAGTCTAAATAGTACTCCCTAGTCTGAGCAGATCCTCCAGGAACAGTCTCATCCTCATTGATCTTATTCATTAGTGTTGCCATTGAAGATGGGGGTGGTTCTTCAACCGGGATTTGAGTATCAGACCTCGTAACTACATTAACAGGAGCATCTTCCACAACAGAAAGCATAGTAGGCATTCTAGGAAATGTTCTTCCAATCAAATAACCATCCCAAGAAGCTCTAGGCTCATCAAACGAGTACCTTGGATCGTCAAACGAAATCCTCCCAGCATCAAGCGAGAATCTCGGATCGGTGTCGCAAGATCTCCTGCCAAACCCATAATCAGCAATCTCCGACTGAGTCTCTCTAAACTGCCGACCAATCGGCTTCTCCACCGGCAATGTCGCCGACCCCGGTCCACCATTCCTCCTCTTCTTTAGCTTCTGTTTTTGCCTCCATTGTTGCAACTTCTTGCTAAAAACAGAAGCAGCAGACCAGAAACTCCCGGCAATCTCCTTAAAATCTCTTCTCTTTGTTTGAGAATCAAGATCTATATGGTCCTTCATGGGCTTGAGCTCTTCTTCTCTCACTTGCTCTGGCTCTATCACAATGTGTCCTTCTTCCTCCTCCTCCTCCTCCTCTTCTTCTTCCTCTATAATCTCTTGAATTGGGTTTGCATTAGCATTTGAGTTTCTCGCGGTTTCGTCTAAAACCCTCACAGCATCAACATTCTCAACACCATTTTCGTCACTTTCAGTCTCGCTTTCGATTTCTTTGTCAAAAACCGGACCACGAACACTAGAAGTAGATTTTCTGGGCTCAACTTCAACCTCAGGACCACCACCAACCTTACAAGATTGCTCCTTTTTGGATGGATTTCGCTCGTCGTCCTGATTAAAGAGAGACCAAAGAGTGTTACGAACCCTGACGTCACAAGACCTTCTCTGCGGCTCAAAAACCCCGGAAAGGCACTCGTTTTTAGACGCAGAAAACGATTTGGTGCGACGTAGCACCGGGAAAAAACCACCAGAGGAGGAGTTTTTGAAGTTGGCTTTAATGTCGGCAGTGGTGGGCACAAGCGGAGGTTTCCGGGTGGAGGAAGCAGCGTTGACAGACGAGTGGTCGAGGACGGCGAGGCGCTCGCACAGGCATTCGGGGCAGAAGCCGGTGAAGTTCTGGTCCGGGTGGCGTTCGCACGAGGTTGAGGGTCGGTGGGGCTGCGGAGGTTGCGGTGGCTGAAGCTGTTGTGGTCCGGTGGCAGGATTCATAACCGGCGGTGAAATGTAATGAGCTCTCTGCTCATATTACTCTATTTTTCTCAGTAATTTGCAGAGACAGAGGAAGAGAGAGAGTGTGTCTCTCTGTCTGTGAGTGTGTGTGATTGTTAGAGCGAACGATAGAGTCCGTTTAGAGAGAGTTTGTGTATGGAACGAACTGTTTGGTTCCAACGGACAGCGAGAAAGTGCGAGAAAGTGAAGGAAAAAAAATGATGGAACCAACGGGAAAATTAAAGGAAAAGAAAAGAAAAAGGGAAAGGAAATCTTTTGCTTTTTCTTTTTCTTTTATTGGGACACTCGCCTCTGAAATCACAGTTTTGTCCCTATTGGCTGTTGTTTCTGTTTATTTTTTTTTATATATATAGTATCTTAATTTTGCCGGACCAATTCTAAGTTTCTACGACTCTACCCCCAAATTTTAGAAGAGGTAAATCTGGAATTAAGAAGTTCTTCAGGTTCTTATGTAGCCTGTACAGTTCTGCGCACAAGGAGTCTTTACACACTGATTGATTGGATGCTGATTGATCACTGCTCTCTAGTCAGCATTAAGTTCCTATCAGCCCCAAATTTTCAGTAGTTTCAAACTCCTACACTGCCGCTGAAAGTGAGACTTCCATAACTGATCCGATCAATGAGCATTCCTAAGGAGCTAGAGGATCATCAATGAGAAAAATTCTCCTCTTTCCTCCTTAGTGACTCAAACTCAATACTTCTTATAAAAGAAAACTCAAGACCGTCTTTGATTATGATTAAGTTTTATTGGCTTTATCATGCTTTGGTAAATTATTTTTTAAAATTTTAGTCAAATTTATAATTTTAACATAATTTATAAATTATATAACTTAAATATTAAAAAATTTTAATTTATTACAAATATGATTTGCTAATAATATTACTAATTATAATCAAACATTAATTTACTACAAATTTATTGTTAAATGAAATTTTTTTAAAAAAAATTGGTAATGATGAATTTTATTATAATATGATTAAATCTTAATATGATTGTCATCAAAATTCTTTTATTATCTATATACTTTAAACTCTACTACAATAACAATAACAATAACAATTCAGTAAAAAAAACTCAGTAGTATGTGAGATTTGGAATTGTTCATTAATACACAACCTTATTCTTAATTAATAGAGAGGTTGTTTTTTATAAATCCGTAGTAAAAACTAATAAACAAAATACGTATTTAAAATGCTCAAATTAACCAATATTTTCAACAATAGCTACAAAATGCTGGAACTTTCTTCATAAAAAGAAATTATTTTCAAATCCCATCTAGTAACAAAACTATACTTAACACTGCAACCAATTAAAATGCTATTTATTAAAATAAAAAAGGTCATTTATTATTATTATTATTATTTTCTTATGAGTCATTCGAAAATAGTTTATCTATTAGTTAAGGATAAGACTGTGTACACTGAATCTCATCAGATTCTGTATTTAATATAATTTTTACTTATTTGTTATTGTTTTCGGTAAAATAAACAAGGTCCCAAATTATGTAATTTGTCATTATATCATAAATTATGGTTATTTTTCCCTGCCCTTTTTGATATATATTTTTTCTTTTATGGCTTTATATTTTCAAAGATTCCTGTCCCAAAGAAAAGCAAAAGTAAATCATGCCATCACTAGAGGGTTTGGTGTGTGTATTTATATTTTATTTTTTATCTTTTTTCCTTTTTCTTATTTTATTTTTTTTGGGGTCTCTTTTTGTTTTTTCAAGATCTCCTTTTGCATGCTTCTAAGTTTTGTTTTGTAGGGGAGATTTCCCTCACTTGGAATTATCTTCTTCTTCTCCTTCTTCTTCTTCTAATGCCAATCAATGTCTCTCAAGTAGGAAAACATAACAGTGAACACTCCTTGTCATTGTCATAAGTTGACGGTGACCTCTACTTGGCTACTTTAAAAACAAAAAGCTTCTTGCTTTTTACATCATGTTTTTTTTGCCCTTTTTTACTCCATTTGCTTTTTAACCAAGTAAAAGTCTTTTATGGTTTTACTTTTACCCAAGTGAAAATTAAGACATGGGTTGTAAAAAAAATTTAATTTTCTTGTATTTTTTATTGAACGGGCTCTTATATTTCAAATTTACTGCAAAAATTATAGCACTAAAACTAATTTACCCTGAAATTTTATTAAATTATTTCTAATACGATTTAATGGAACAATCCAGTAAAAATTTTGTTGATACACGGGATATAAGAAGATTTAAAAAAACGCAACCTTACCATTAATTAATAGAGAGATTGTTTCTAAAAAAAATCATATATTTAATAATCAGTTGTATAACAATATATGTTAAAATGTTTTGACAAAAAGCATATAAATGCCTTTTTTGTTTAGTGAATTATAACACAAATTTTAAATAATTGAAAGCACAATTAGCATAACACATTTTCATTTCTTATTAAAATTCATTACGAGTAACTTAAATTGAGTTTACAAAGTATATCGAGAAAATTATAAATTTGAGGATTCATGCAATTAAGAAAAGAAAAAGAAAAAGAAAAAATACAATCACCTAGAATCATTACATGAAATTTGTTGTTATAATTATTATGTTCCAATCTTATTATATTAAATCTTATCCATATATTTATGTAAGGGTGTTAAGTGATTATTTCATCACAATAGTTTAAGCTGTTGTGTGAGGTCAACTTAATTAGTTTTATATATTTACTAACAAAAACCTATATAAATATGTGAATGAATTTTAATAAAATATGATATGAATACCATAACCGATACATGAGATCTGATCCGGCATGCTCTTTTATATATGGCAATAAAGGTTAGATGACTGAAGTTGTATGGAAACTTGGGAACGTACAAAGCGTAAAAAATGATACACATAAGTGAGGTTTGAATGACAACAATAGTGGTTGAAATCTTCAAAAGGCAAACTTTTGCCTCTTTTTGAAACTACAATTCTTGTTCTATGGACACATTCATCTCCATTTACTGGTTGTAGATGGTGGGGATAGGAGATGACAATTGGTCGGGTTATGCCTAAGTTGACATAGCCTTGAACTTAATTTTTTCAAAAAATCGAGCCTCAAATTACCCAAATTTGGCTTGACTGACGCGTGATAATTATTACAGAAATTGAAGTTAATTTTTTTAATTAAATAAAAAATTATAAATTATAAATTTAATCAATTTATAATATTAGTTAAAATAAAAAATGCTAATTTAACTTTTTTTACAATATCTGTATTTATCATGTAAATTGAAAATGTGAATGTTGGATAAAATGTGAAATTTTAATAAATAAAATATTTTTCAAAAATAAAAATTTAAGATTATGAAATTGTTAATGCTCAACATCAATTAAACAGAAAACATTAACCAAATTATCTCTTAAACTATAACAAACAAAACGTATTCCATATACAAGGTTTCTAATTTTGTGAAGGTTAGAGGAGGGTCACCAATGTACGTAACATTCTCATTGTATTTTGTTTACAAAGGACTGACTTTGTGACTTGAATCTGTTTTATAAATTATCTTATAAGATCTTGAAAATTTTGACATTTAAATTGTAGTTTTATATTCTTAGCAAAATTTTAGATTTAATTATGTTTTATCTTTAAATAATTTGTAAACTCATTATTTAGAACAAAAATAATGATTAAAAAATTAAATGAGTTCAACTATTTTAATAGTAAAAATTTTAAATCAACCAAAATTTCAATTCAACTTACTTTAACAACTTTTTTTATTAAACATTAGTTAGTTTTTATAAAATAATCGATTTTTATAAAATAAAATAAATCAGTTCATTTTTATTAACTATTTTTTAAATTAAAATTTAACTTATTAAATAGATAAGAATAATTTTCTTTTTCAATTATATTTTATAATTTTAATCTTATTTTTATTTAATTTTAAGATTTTAAGATTTTTTATTTTTAACCGTTTATTTAAGTTTTCAAGCATCGGCTAGAGGTACGAGGATGCATTAAGAACGGACTAAAGAGCAGTAAAGAAGAAGCTGTGACTGTGATGATGAGGTCCGCCGGTGAGTCACGAGATAAAACCCGGCGTCTTTAGTTCAGTGGCTGTGTTCGGTACAGATACTTACTCACAGCTAGCCCACAACTTTCCGTTGACTCGTAACTCCACGTGTACAAAGCAGGTCCCATCTCACCGTCACCCTTGACCCTCCACCACCACCAGCAGCCACCACAGCTCTGCTCTTTCAGTTGGGTATCACGAGGTCCCATAAATGATCATGTCTTCTCCCGCATGCACTCTTTGAAGACTATGAACTCATAAGCATATGCCCTCGCACGTGTGAAAACTTGTGTGTGTGTGCGCGTTGAAGACAGCAAAACAGAGTATATTTGCATGGGAATAGGGTAGGTGATGAGTCGTAAAGGGCTCCTCTGTCCTGTACGCAGTTGTATTAAAACATTAAAAAAATGAAATTATTTTAAAATTTAAAATTATAAATTGCAATTTAGGTTTCATTAGTAGAAATTCCGTTGAGACGCAGAGTTTGAGGAAGTTTAGTAATACGCAGCTTTACTCCTAATTGTAATAATATTCTGGTTTCAATAACAAACCTAATCACATTATTCTGAATTATAACTAAATAAGTACTAATTTTGAAAACCGTCTCTCTACTGATGAAAAATAAAGTTGTGTACTACTAAACTCTCACAAATGTGTCAGCGACATTTCTATCGGAGTATTGTTATTGTTATCGTATAATTAAATGAGTATTAATTATTTCCTTTATTAAAAAAAGATATTAAAGATGTTTCTAAATTTTAATCAAAAGTATTGTCTATTTTTGTGCATATTTTCTCTTAGATTAATTATCTTAGATTAATTATTTTTTATATAGCTTAATTTTATAAAAATATTAATTAGCTAGCGGATAATAGTTGATTTGAGAGGAGATTCATATATTTAATATGATTTTACATAGTTTAAGGAATGGATTATACGAAGATTTTGTGCTCTGTTATTTACGGGTTCAGATCTCCTGTTTTGATTATAGTGTTCTTATCATGTTTCATTAAATTTTATTCACATATTTACGTCTTATATAAATATATAGATGAGATTTAATAAATCATGATTGAAACAGAATACCTAAAACAAAGATTTGACATGGTAATATATGGTAGTCCACTGTTGTAGGGCTTGTCTTTCCGGGGTTAAGATAAGTCTCCATATCCAAAGTGGACATGCAAAAGTAGCACGAGTGGGAAGACAAAGATTTCAGACTTATATATACTTTATCTTCTCTTCCAAGTGCTTTGTCTCTCCCATTCCAATGTTCTCTTTATATATTTAATATATATTAATATTTTAAAAACTAAATCATAATTTAACCCATAAAATAAAATAAATTTAAGATTTAAAAGACTTTATCAATTTAAAATTTAATTAAAAATTATTAAATAAAAATTAATTAATTTACTTTAATATATATAAGCTTATTAATTTATTAATTTACAAATATCGATCAATTAATTAATTACATCTAAAGCACACATTTAGATATATGTTTTTGGAGATGGTGACAATTTTATTTCTTCTAACCTATTATTGTATTTCTTCAAAAAGTGTAAATGACACAAAAGCTTTTTAGGGTGATCGAGTTAGTGGAGCGGAGATATGACACCAAAAGGTCCTGTGTTCCAATCTATTTTCTTGATCGAGCCTGTCATACAGGATTAGTCTAGTGCGGAGTACCCAGTTGATATGATTTTCAGATTATTGCGTCAATTAAGAAGTTTACCCAGTACACATCTAAAGAATAACTGTTGTGAATTCCTCCGTTTAAAAAAAAGAAACGAATATCTCATATAGTTTATTTTATTAAAATTTTCGTATAAGTTTTAATTTAAAATTCCCCCTCTTATATTTAGGTTAAAAATAATAATTAAAATATGCGTGACATAAATATCACACGCAAACCAATTAAATGTTGCCCACATAACGCTCTAATGCAACACTTAAATTCAAATAAAATTAATTAAATTTGAATTAAACTAATAACTTATTATAATTTTTTAAAAGGTTAATTACTAAAAAAAACTTAAACTTTCGTCAATTTTTTAATTACAGTTTCAATTTTAAAAAGTAGCAATAAAATGTCCAAACTTTTAATTTTTTCAATTTTAACCAAAACTTTAAAAAGTGGCAATAAAATACTAAAACTTTCAATCTTCAGTTAGAACCCGACGTTATCTGTTGTTCTTCTAATGCCCTTAACCATTTGTTTTTTTTATTTGTTCTTCCAACGTCTCAAACTACTCCCCACATTACAACATACTGCACTAGTAAGCTCTTTCTTGTTAGTTCGTTCTTCTGATGTCCTTAGTGTGAGGGCATCAGATCTGCATAATCTAAAAATCTAAAGGTGAGAGCATCGAAAGAACAAACTAAAAATGAAGGAAAAATTGAAATCAAAGCGTAAGGTCATCGGTGCTGTATAATTTAATTTAGATCAGTTTAAACAACAACGTCATTTTAATTATGTAATTAAACAACTTCGTTTCATTAATTTTCATTTTTTATGTTAAATTTGGCTGAAGTGTATTAATAATTAAAGTTTCTGAAGTACGTAGCAATCTATATCTACAAACTTAACGAAAATACTAACGTCAAGTTATAATTGAAAAAAATGAAAGTTTGAATATTATACTGCTATTTTTTGAAGTTTGAGTTAGAATCGAAAAAAATTAAAAATTTGAGCATCATATTACTACTTTTTAAAGTTCGGACTACAATTGACAAATTGACTAAAGTTTTAGTTTTTTTAATAATTAAACCTTTTTAAAAATTGTTTATTTAGGCCGAACATAACTAAACAGAGTATAATTAAAAAGTTTAAATTATCATGTGAGTGACATTTGATTAGTCCAGATATAAAATTCATATTATACGTGTTTCGAGATTATTTTTTAATCAAAATGTAAGAGACTGAACATTTTTTAATTTTCAAAACTCTATTTCTTTACCTTTTCTAAAATATTACATTTTAATATTTTATATTTCTGATTTTCACTAAATTGATAGTTGGAGTCTAAACATCGAAATACCAAACGATAACCTTACTATCAGATCTTTGAGCTCAGACCTAGACTGGAAAAATTTCAGGTTCCGAGATCCATTCATATCAGTATTCATTACTAAATCAGAATGCTTTGATCGTGTACATGGGAATGCAAATCTAAGCTGATGAGTGGTCTCGCAGCCGAAAGGGCAGCTTTTTTTCGTGTCAGGTTATGTCTTCCTGGTGATGACAGGGAAAGGAGCAGATTAGTAGTGTTGAAGCGTGCAAAAAAAGAGATGAAGATCATGACACTTTCGGATCTATGGAGGCAATATTTTATGCTTTGTTTGCTGTTCTTTTGTGAGCAACTGAAGATTCGATAGTCAGAGTTGTAGGTTTTTGTCTCTCTGAAGCTTTTGTGCATTGAGAATGAGCTTTCCTTTCCATTCCCTTTAAATTTCTTGTCATTTTCTCATTGAAAAGAACCCTAATAAGCATTGTTAATAAGGAACACAAATATGTTATGACTGCTTTGTAATATGTAAAGGTAAATTACTTACATACCTCGGATAGAGCGTGAAGGGGTAAAAAAATGAAAAAATGCAAAATATATCTGATTTCGATTCTGAAACTTCAAACAAGCTTTCTGAAGTTGAAACGAGTTGGAATTCATCACCGAGATACAGACTAGGTCTTTTTACAATTTTCTTAATGTATAAGCTGTCTTAATAAGTTAGAAATTTTTTATGCTTATAATTGATATAAGCAACCTTAACTTATATATATAGCTTTTATATCGAGCTTCCTTATCAAAAGATCGATATGGACTAGCTCTACATTAAAAGGGATCTAGTTTTTACCTGGACTTTGATCCATTAATCTAGATCATTTATTCGGCCACTTTATTACTCTTATCTTGATCAAATTATGTAACTTAACCGATAATTTATTTAAAACTAAATAATGCAATTAAATATTGTCCACTTAATAGGAAAATGACAAAATTACTCTTAGGAGCAAAAATGTCTAACATGCTTCGCAAGTAATTCTTACAATATTATATTTTCTTACAATATATGGAGAAAATAATAAAGACTAATTTCTGATGGTATCAAGTCAACCCATAAGGAATAAAGTGCTGGCCAAATAAAATTTTTCATTCTCAAAGTTCGAACTTAAGATCTCTAATTAAAGAATGAGAGAACTGAACTGCTCATACCAACCTTATTTGGTTAAATACTGCCTCATTTTGATAGTGAAGCGAATTTACTTCTTATCAACAAGTAAGTGGGAAGACAAACATGCGTATCCATAAGATTCCACAAATTTTGCAAGAAATAATGATGTCTTATTATAATCGAAAACCATTATAGTCCATAATTGCACAAAACTAAAGTTGTTCTCACCGGTTCCTCTTGAAGAACATTATCGAAAAGGAAAAATCAACTGTGAGTAGAAAGCGAAAAAGGGTAAGAACTCATCATTACAAAAGAAAAATGAATGCAAAAGGACAAAGCCTAATTGATAAGAGACCTTTACCCCACACACACTGGTCATATTGTTGCTCAGGATTCAAAAACAATGCATCAAAATGACACTCCACTTTAAACAAAGCCACCATTTTGGACCCAGCATGCTTGTGCACAAGAACTTTGTTCACATTCTTGCCTCATTGGATTCTGGTTTCTGATCCTGCAGTACTGTTTCTGTGGTAGGAAGTTCACACTTATTTACTGGCAACAGGTTGTTTATGATATCATGTATCTGAGATGATATGAATTAGGTAATGCTAAAGTGTAAGGTAATATAAATGATGACGACAACAATAACACCTGGAGAAGTCTAGTAGTACACAGCTTTACTTGTAACTAATAGAGAGCCTGTTTTTAAATAAAGTAATATCAAAGATAAAAATAAAAATTTATTTAGCTTTTTTATGGAATTTACCCTTTTACTTATTTGATAGCAAGTTGCATCGGTTGATGTAACTGAGCATGTTCCCTACTGCTGATTCAATTTATCAGAATGAAATGGATGGTTCACTGGTCACTGCTATTAATTTCTTGTACCCAAGTATCTGTTCAGATCATTCTTATACAATCCTTTGGATCTTTTGAGGTTTCATTCATGGAGTCATCAGAAACTAATAATACTTCACAAGTTTGCTCCTACAAGTAGAGTCTTCTGAGATGGCCATGATTAGTCTATATTGCCCTGAAAGCATTAGGCCTCACATGGAATATATAGATTGAATCGTGCAGATCCTTAAAAATTGTCACCTACTGCCATTATTCATCAAGAGCTGATGAATCCCAAGAAAGTTGAGAGTGAAGGAATCCCAAGAAAAGGGAATTTAGAGTTTGGCATGTTACTAAAGCAAGACGAAAGAATATACCCATACAAGAGGAGAAACATTATTTCAAAGTGCTCAAACACCTTTGCATATATATCCATACAAGAGTAAGAAACATTATTGCCAAGCACTCAAATAACTTCACATGTATCCATACAAGCAGTACTCAAATACATTCACATGGATTTCTGGAATATATTACTCTACTCGAATTACTTGAATTCAATATAATTTGGAAATTATATATAGTTTAATTTGGATGATTAAATCTAAAAATCTTTGCAAAACGATTTAAATAAAAAATAATAGTTTAATTTTTAATTCACATAATAATTGAAAGAGAAAATATAAAAATTACCATTAAAGAAGCCCAAGAGAGATTTACTGTATTCATATGAATTATTTCTCCTATTTTTATGAATATCATTGATTCATTATTGTTCATCTATTATTAGTGTTATTGTTATTTATTTGTTCGTTTTTATTATAGTAGAGATGACACTACCAAAAGTAGGTCCTAAAGCTTTTTGAGTTTCCAAGTATCCCTATATAATCCTCTACTAATAGGACTTAGGAGAGGACATCGATTTTAAGAATCAGATCCTCTATTTCAGTTAACCAGTTTTAACTTTATTTTATTAAATCTCATCTACATATTTATATGAGGTCTACATATTTTAAGTAGAACAGGGTTGGAATACTTTAAGTGAAACAGAGTGCTCCATCCCGCTATTTTATTAAAAGGTAGCTTAGCCCTGTAATCTTATATTAGATGTGCACGAAAATCATTGGTAAATTTGGTTAAAAAAGCTGAAGGGTAGGGGTAACAAAAAGAAAAGATGATGCTTGCCCTTTTTTCTTTTGATCTTGATAAAAGCATGTAGCTCGGTTAGAAAGGATGTATTTTACTCATTATTTCGGTTATTCAGCAGGATTTTTATCCATGTTATTGTTATTTTTGTTGTTATTAAAATAATATATTTTAGACAAAAGTGTCATAATAAGAAAAATTGTACAAATTCTTTCTTTTTAATTAATTTAAAATGATTTATCATATTTTTTGGTATATTATAAATAAAATTTTAAATACAAGTAAGAACTCGTAAATTATTTATCATTTCAAAGTCTAACAACATAAACATATATTGGGCTTTACTATTATTATTGATTTTTAAATTTGAATCTAATTAATAAGTCCATGTCTTATAAAAAATTTAATAATTATATAAAATATAATTGTAACATATTAACATTAATTTAAGTCTTAACATATGAAATCATATTAAATTTAAATAAAAATACTTAATTATTTGTCAAATAAAAGTAAAACTATAAATATTCCATTAGTTAGGAGTAAGACTGCGTACTATTGGATCTCTCTAGACTCGTGTATCAGCAGAATTTATACTGAGTGTTGTTGTTATTATTGTTAACTAAAAATTTTAATAATCCAAATCTTTGAACTAAATTTAAACTCAAAATCAATTTATAAATTAATTCTTAAAAATATAATTTAATCTATCAAACTATATGAGCTCGCCAATTTCTACAAACATACTCCCAATGATCTAAAACCCTTTCATCTTTAGTTTTCGGCCCAATGCTCCATGTCATAGTGGCCTTTTTGACTTTGGGTCCGGAGCCCCGAGTCCATTTATTAGAAGAGATCACTTCAGACCCGTTCTACATGTAACGTAATGCCCGGCAACAATAATTCTTTTTTTAGACTTCGCTCAAAAAGTAAAGATAAAACGCACAGGTACATGAACAAGCCACGTGGACCAATCAAATACTACTTACACAATAATTCAACTCTATCCTTAAACTCGAATTAAATTAGTTAAATTTGACTTAAATTAATGAATTATTATAATTATTTTAAATTATAAATGTAAATCGAGTTTAACTAGTTTAGGTAAAATTTAAGAATTAAATTAGGTTATCATATTAGTATGTTTATGTTGCGAGTAACTTGTTCTTATTTTTTAACTTAAATTTCAAATATCGAGTTTTTATAAAATATTGAAAAGGGTTAATTATTAAAAAAAGACTTAAATTTCGTCAATTTTTTAATCACGGCCTGAATTTTAAAAAGTAATAATAAAATGCTCAAAATTTCAATTTTTTAATTCTAGTTTGAATTTCGAAAATTAGCAATAAAATATTCAAACTTTCGAAATTTTTCAATTCTAGCCAAACATTAGTATTTCCGTTAAGTTTATTGACGTAGCCTGGCATATGCTTCAAAAAACTTAACTATTAATACACACTAATCAAAATTAACATAAAAAATAAAAATTAATGAAATGACGTAGTTATTGAAAAATGACTTAAATCAGATTACGTAGTCCTACGACCTTATGTTTTGATTTCAATTTTTTTCTTCGTTTTCAATTTGTTCTCTTGACGCCCTCATCTTTTGATTTTTGAATTACACAGCCTCGATGCCCTTACACTAAGGGCATCAGAAGAACGAACTAAAAATGAAGAATTTACAGGTACAGTACATTGTAATGCGAGAGTAATTTGAAGCATAATAAATAAATAAAAAATAAAGGATTTAGGGCATTAAGAGAATATCAGATAATGTTAGACTATAATTGAAGAAAATTGAAAGTTTGAATATTTTGTTGCTACTTTTTGAAGTTTTGGATAGAATTGAAAAATAATGAAAATTTGGGCATTTTATTTCAACTTTTTAAAGTTCGGCCGATAATTGAAAAATTAACGAAAGTTTATGCTTTTTTGGTAATTAAACCAATTGAAAACTATAATCCTTTTAAAATTTTTAAAAATTATGCAATTTTTCTAAATTTTCTTAATATGAGAGTTGAATTTTTTAACCCTAAATATAATATTCGAGTAACTTATTTAAAATTAAAGATAATAAAAAGGATTTAGGATAATTAGTCAAAAATCTAACTTTTATTATTAGTAGTAGTTTATTGAGAAGATCAAACTCAAATTATTAATACAACCAATAGTTTATAAGTCTCAAATTAACATAATTATAAAATAAATGAATAATTAATCATAACTTTTTTTTTAAAATGTGAAAAAGATATAATAAGTATACTCTCCGGTTAGATGTTAGGTGACCAATAATCGGGATCAGATCTCTTATTTTGGTTATGATGTTCATATTCGATTAAATCTCATCTACATATTTACGTAAACTCTAAATAAATATATACATAACATTTAATGGAAAATTATTAAAACAGAATAACTGGAATAGAAGATTTGCGGTGTCCATAACCATCCCTAAAATTTCCATTACCTTGTTCTTACCAGTGACCAATGGGCTTTCCTTAGTCATTTTCTTATTGTAATTTCAAAGACCATCGGAAAAACAAAGCTTCACTTAATTAACATATAGTTCTTATATAAGTTTAAATTAATGTTTTAAATATCAGATTAAAAGTTAAATCGGTAAAATAAAAGATTTAAAGTTTAAAATATTCGACTAGTATTATAACGCCATAAAATTATTTAAAAATTGAATAAAATTAAAAATTTTGAAATATGATTGAAGAAGATTGTCCTTATTTATTGAATAATTTAAAGTTTAATTAAAAAAGAGAGTTAAATAAAAATAATTTTTATTTTGATTTATAAAAATTAATTAATTTACGAAATTGAACGATTAATAAGTTGATTAAGTTTTAACAATAAAGGTTGTTATAGTAAATCAAACTGAAAAATTTTAAAAATAAACTGAAAAATTAGTCAATTCAAAATTTTAACGATTGAACTTATTGAATTACTTGAGTTTTTCAATCATAAGTTTAAAATTAAAGACGTTCTCCAAAATTAGATTTCTCTAACCAAAGCCACATAACTCACATAATCAACAATTAATCTTATACTTTAAATGCCATTTGTTTTTTTAACCTAAAAATTTTCAAAACGACGTCGTGTTTTGAAGCGTCATTTTAGAAAAAAAGGATGTGTCATAGGCTGACCATAATCTAACAATATTTATATAACAAATTTGGTTTGTTCCAATTCATAGTTAATGGATCAAAATTTAGATTATTTACGTCAAAGAAAATCAAGCATACTTAGTCCTAAGCAACTTAAACTCGGTTGAGCCTAAGGCTCTAGGCCCTAGCTTAAGTCGAATCAAGTTTAAATAATCTAAGCTTTGATCTAAGTTCGAGTCTAAGTCTAATTAAATATATATTTTTAAATTTTAATTTACTTAAAAAATTTAAGCTTCAAGTCAGATCAGACTAGCTAGAATTTGATCTTGAGTTGAAAATTGAAATATTAAAAATAAAAAATTTAAGCATAATCTAAAATTTGGTCAAATAGGGCCGGGCTAGGTATCGGTCCAAGTTGGTAATTTTTGTCAAGCCCAATCTAAATCATTGCTCAAATTTTGGTTATTCCGTGTTAATTTTGTTGTGTCCAACTTCGAGTTAAGTCAGACCGAAGCAAGTTTTAATTGCCTATCTTATCGGTCATCCTCCAAAGTCATTGACGTGAGAAACAGCCCTCAACCACGACTGGAATGAGAGACTCAACATGTTGGTGAGTGTTTGAACATTGTGAAACATGCTCTTAGTCTGGTTAGGTGAGACTAAGATCCATGAAGTGGGTAGGTAAGACCTAAAGGGAAGCTCATGTAAGCAAGAGGAGGAGCTACCTGCCAATTCGTGTGGTTCTTGACAAGTCCTATCACACCTACCACCGAAACATCTCGTTCAGCCTCTTGTTATGTCATCACTCCCATTTTAAAGCATGAGATGGCGAAATGACACTCATCTTTAGGTGTGATACGCGGTTGAGTCCGGTTGAAATCAACCCGACCCTGCGGCCTAAGCTCGACCTGAAATTCGACCAAACTAGAGTTGCAAGGCTCAAGTTTGAGTTTCAATTCAAATCCTCTCAAACTCTTCAAAGCAAAGTTGTTTTTGAGGTAACGATCAAGTCGTTTAAATCGGATCTGATATTAATTTATCAAATTTAGATTCTGACTTAAAATTTGATTAATTTAAATTAAATTCGACTACTTTTTAAAGTTATTTTCAAATCGTTTATAACTAATCTCAAATTAATCTTTTAAATTTGAATTCGATTTAAAATCTGATCAATTTTAATTTAATACATTAATTTTAAGTTGAATAGGGATGGATTGTCATCTTTACCGATTCAAATATTATTTTTAAATATATATTTAATTTACTAGATTAAATTAGTTTTTGACAAATAATGTGTTTTTAGAAAATAAAAATTTTGTATGATCTTAATATTATTGGTTCGTAAAAATAAAAAGTTCAACCTCGTCTAAACTAAAAAAATAAAAAAGCATAAAAATTTTGACTTTTTTAGTTTGACCTAATATATATATATTTAATTTTTGATCTAATTGATCTAATTTGAATTAAAGATTCAAAAATATACAATTAACAAGTTTTGATCGTACTTAATTTAAACCTAATTTAAATCTTATACAAACTTAAAATTTTAATAAAAGCATAAAATCTAAAGAATTTGAACTTTTTAAGTTCGACCCAAAATTTAATTTGATCCAGTGACTAAAAAATTTATTGGTTTGGTCAGTTCAACAGTAAAAATTTTGAATCGTCTAATTCAATTTTTAAATTCTCATTTCAGTTTACTTTAAGAACTTTTGTTGTTAAAAACGGCCAAGTTTATCAATTAATCTACCAGTTTTTGTAAATTAATAAGTTCTTATAAACTAAAATTAATAAATAAAATTTTATTTAATAATGTTTTTTCAATTAAACTTCAAATTTTTCGATACGTAACAACAATATCTTTTTATCATATTTCAAATTGTTTAATTTTATTCAATCTTTAGCTAATTTTATAACGGTTTAACAACAATTGAATCTTTTAAACCTTAAATCTTTTCTTAGTTGACTTTTAGTCTAATTTTTAAAATATTGATTTGAACCTAATTTAATATCATCCAAACTAAAAATTTTCAAAAATAAGCATAAAATCTAATGAATTTTGATTTTTTAGTTCGACCAAAAATCCAACTTATTTAAAAAATGTTGGCTAGACCTAGGCCTGATAAAATTTCATCCGAACCGATAATCCGACTCTATCCGATCCAGAAAAAGTATACAGGTTAGAATTTTTTTGACCAAATTTAAACCAGGTTGACATGTTTTTGTCTGAATTAAAATCAAATCTAGATCTAGGTTGACCTAATTAGACAAAATGTCCTAATTTTTAAAATTGGTCAGAATTGAATAGTTAAAACCAATTAAAATTGTCTGATCCAAATTTTAAAAAGTAAAAAAAAATCATTGTTTCAAAAAAAAATATTACTTTATTCTAATTTATTGTATTAAGTTTTGATTCTTAGATACATGTTAGCTAACTTGTATCATCTTTTATTTTTTTTCCCTCTCAAATCATGAAGTCTTTTAGACATGAAGAGTAGCATATGAAGAATTTGATGAAGAAGAATTTATTATTTCTTGCATCTTTTATTTGGTTTGAATTTGTAGTATGAACAATGTAGTTTATTGATTTTAGATTTAGTATATTGTTTGCGTCTTCGTGTCTTCTTGCTATAATTTTGTTAGAGACTTTGAATTTGATAGTTGTATTTTGTTTTTTTGAATTTGGTTGTAGACTTACTATTTATTTGGTTTAAACTTCAACTAGACAATCATAACTTAGCTTTCTTTGTTATAATTTTTTGATTAGTTTTATAGAGAAAAAAGAGAAAGGAAGAAGATGGTGCAATTTAATAGCTCTTTGCTATTAGTTAAAATCGGATAAATCGGTTCCGAACTAAATTGAGTGTTTTTCAATCCAGTTCAGTTCTAGGTTAACTTGATAAAAAAAATTTCAAACTAACTTAGAGCCATAAAATTTTTACTTTTATTCAAATTGTCCGAAACTAATGTGATTTGAAACCGATTTTTTGTCAACCCTGACGAAACCCATGGGCTATGCTTCGTAAGAAATTGACTATGGAAGACAAGTTAGGTGACGACAGAGAGTGGTCAGAGACGATCCCACGTAAGACTCTTAACCCATTGACAAGTAAGCATGTGAACAACAACAATTTCCAAACCTACGACCAAGGACAGCTTATTGCCTTCTCTCTCGCAACTCTCACCAACACCAAAACCAAATATATATATATACTGAAACTCTGGTTTATTAGTATTTTAACGTATCATTTGGCGAGGAGTTGCAGTGGCGTTTTCTCCATTAACGTACGCCGAATCATCATCATATCGTATCATTAAAACTTACCTTCTCTGTCTCTTGCTTGTGTCACGTTTTCTTCATAAAAATGGCTTCAAAAGCTCTGCTTCATTCCTCCACGCCAAGCCCTTCTCGTGTATGCAACACCAGGTCATGTTTTATCCATTTGAGAGGAACCCAATTGAGGTTTCACCCTAAGAGATCAATCCTGATACACCCCATCAAATGGCGGCAGCGAGAGAGTTCAAGTTTAAGACCAATAACGGATCATAAACAAAGGGGTTGCGCAGTGAAGTGTACGGCGGAGGGTATAGAAAGAGGGATGTTGATGGGAGGAGGGAGGGAGAAGGGTATCGTCAGCATACCGGAGAGGTTCAAGGTGGTGGCTTTAACGGCATTCGCTATGTGCCTGTGTAATGCCGACCGTGTGGTTATGTCCGTCGCTATCGTCCCACTGGCCGCCAAGTTTGGTTGGTCTAGTTCTTTCTTGGGCATTGTTCAGGTGCTTACTTTGGTATTCTTTCTCTTGAGTTGATTGTATTATGTGTTGATCTTTTCACGTTTTCAGGAGGGTAATTGCCATTAATGTGTTGAACGGTGTTTGTGTGCGTGTGTGTCGGCGGTGACTCGCCGCCTCCTACTTGATATTTACGGTACATTCTATGATTAAACCCCCTAAAATGTTGGACATATGTGGTGGTGGAAATGGAACTTAGAATTAGTCTCATTATTAGGTCGTGGTCAAATAACAACTAAGGTGGGCTCCAAATTTAATCCAACCTACCCCATTATATTAATTGTGATAGGATTTTGGTGGTTGGACAACTCAATTTCAACCATTGGAACTTTATGAGAGTTGCTTAGACACTTGCCAACCCCCAACAAGAAGCTATTTTTGGTGTCTTTTCCTTTTTGACAAAGCTCAAAATGGTTAAAGACTTGTACTTTTAGTGGTTCTTAAAGTGTTTGATAAGTGTCTTTCTTCCAAGGATTTGTGCTTAATGGTGTTATAGGTGTAGATAAGAATGTATTCTTCTTGTAATAAGTTGAATTTTACTTGTCTTCATGTTTTCAGCTTCATTTTGAATCAATTTTGACGTGACACTCATGATTTATGGTTAAAATGTTGTGATATGTGTCCATAAAAAGTCATCCTTTTTGTGGGGATACATATTCTCCTCGGTTATAGGAGGAGCTTTGGTAGACAAATACGGAGGCAAAAGAGTGATGGCCTGGGGTGTGGCCTTGTGGTCTTTAGCCACTCTCCTCACCCCATTGGCTGCAAACCACTCCACCGTCAGCCTACTCGCCGTCCGCACCTTCTTTGGACTAGCCGAGGGTGTTGCTTTGCCTTCCATGAACATCCTTTTATCAAGGTAATGCAACCATTTTTGCTTCCCATGAATTGCTAACGGTTATGACACTATCAACTTGTATATACTGCATAGCCTGATCAAGTTGAGCTTAGCGTCACTCCAGATTAGGTTGCTTGGGGGGTTGGTGTACATTATTAGTTACAGATTGCTCAAATTGTTAACTCTGCAAGTATTTATATTGGAGTAGGTGGTTTCCAGGCCATGAGCGTGCAACTGCAGTTGGAATCTCAATGGCTGGATTTCATCTTGGGAATGTCATAGGCTTCCTGCTAACTCCAGTTATGTTGTCTTCAGTCGGAATGTTTGGTCCATTTATCCTCTTCTCTTCATTTGGCCTCCTATGGCTTACAAAATGGGCAAGCTTAGTTACAAGTGATCCTGGAGATAGCCCTTTTGTTAGTAAATCAGAGCTGAGATTAATCCAAGCTGGTAAAACAGATTCTGCAGTAGCCAAAGGGCAGCTTCCTCCATTGCTCCATCTGTTGTCGAAACTACCATCATGGGCGATCATTTTTGCTAATATAGCAAACAATTGGGTGAGTTATATTAGCTGGAGGCTTATGACTGAACTTCTTTGCTTTTGAGATTGTATTGAAACATTTCATATGCTTTGAACTACAGGGTTACTTTGTACTTCTCTCGTGGATGCCTGTATACTTCAAGACAGTAAGCCTTTAGTGTACTTATTTGTTGCTAAATCATTCATGGAAGCTGAGTGCTTGAAAGATCGATAAACAGTGGAAGTTGGAATTCTTTCTAAGCCAGTTCTTATATTACAGAATGATGATTTCTCCTGTAGTTGATTGTGTAAGGGCTTGGTAAATGCAGGTGTTTAATGTGAATCTGAAGGAAGCTGCTTGGTTTAGTGCTGTCCCATGGGGTACAATGGCAATCTCTGGTTATGTTGCAGGAGCTTTATCTGACTCCTTAATCAAGAAAGGCTACTCTTTGACATTAGTCCGAAAGATCATGCAGGTAAGTCCGTTTGGAACAAGAACATCAACCATAAGCACCGTCTTTCATACCTGAAGTTACTTTTCTAGTTTACTGAGGATTGTAATGCTCTAATTGTATATTCAAATCTGTTGAATATTGGTGTCTGCAGTCCACTGGATTCATAGGACCTGGAGTGGCATTGCTTTGCTTAAATTATGCCAAGACACCAGCTGCTGCAGCTATCTACATCACTGTGGCCCTGAGCTTGAGCTCTTTCAGCCAAGCTGGTTTTCTTCTGAATATGCAAGTAAGCTTCAAAACACGATGATCTGCTCTTTTACAGGTTGAATTTGTTAAGCTTCAAAACACGACGATCTGCTCTTTTACGGGTTGAATTTGTTCTAAATTGACTCGAATTCTTTTTGTATATCAGGATATAGCACCTCAGTATGCAGGATTTCTCCATGGTAAGTTCTGGCTTCTTGTATATGTTTAGAGCTGGATCATAAGAGGTCACTGTTAATACTTATTACTATCAAACAACTTTTGATGTAGGAATATCAAATTCAGCTGGAACATTAGCAGCAATAGTCAGCACTATTGGAACTGGTTTTTTTGTTCAAAGGTTGGGTTCTTTCCAAGCATTCCTCACTCTCACAGCAACCCTTTATTTCATTACCACCATCTTCTGGAATCTGTTTGCTACTGGAGAAAGGGTTTTCTAGACTTGTGTTCCTGACTCGTAGCAGACCAGTTAGAAGCCTAAAACCAGGCCTCTTTCTGCAACAGAAATAGGGGAAAAAAAAAAGATTGCACATTTTTTGGTATAAGGAGAAAGAATTCTGAGTTAAAAGTTCATCATAGAGTTGAGTGTGTACAGGTTAGATTATTCTTTATTCTGTTCATTAGCAGTAAATGATAAAATTATATATTTCTTCTTTCCTTTACTTTCTCTGTTTCTTTCTTTCACCTATTGTAGTCACAAGCAAAGAACTGTGAAACGAAATTGGTATTATGTTCATCTTCATCAAATTCACCATGTTGTAAATGCCAGCGAAGAGTTTATCAGTTCAGGTTCCATTATTCCAAACAGATATGAACACGAAGATCCAACTCTAAGAAACAAGAAATTGACAACTGAAATTCTTTAATTATGTATACAGAGGGTTGAACTTTCAATCCCGTTTAAGAGCTGGGATTTCTGAGATGAGAATACTGACCGCGACTTTTATCAGTACTGGTATAGGCTTTAAATTGCCTGTGTTGTTAAGGCATAATTATACAATAACTAGGAAGATTAAAGGAGCACACAAGATCAAAACGGCTGAGGCTGAAATGAAAAAGTTAAGAAACATATGATTACTCGAAAAGCTTATGTCTGTTACAGTACTGCCAAAGGCTATACGGCTTCGGCAAAGATGCTTGCCTTGTAACGTATGTTACTTGCTTGGATATCTCAATCTGCAGTGATCAGATTAATGTCTTTTCAGAGGATTTTTTGTTATAACGTTTATATAACTCTGTCTTTGACATTAAAGTACTCCCTTTTATGACCAAATTTATATGAATAATAAGAAATAAAAAGGTTAAAATTTTCATTTATTACATTATTTATACATTTCAATATATTTAGTTACAACTCTTTTAGTTTATTAGCAATCATTTTGTATTGTTAATTCACTAAGAATTTATGTATAAATTAGTGTATTCAGCAAATATTTACATATAATACATTAAAAATAGAAAATCTGGATTAAAAAATAAAAATGATAGGCGAATATTGACAAAGCAACTATTCACCAAACCATCCTTATATATATTGGATCACTTAGGCTTGCAGCTAGCTCATTCCTGACTTTTAAAGAACTCAAAACAGAAATAAAATCCAAATTACGGTCTTACCCCATCCACAGAGTCTCTGGCTTTGCTGTGTTCTATTATTGTTTCAACGCTGAGCCACACCCATAAACCTTCAATTACTCTGCTTTCTGCCGAACGAATCGGAACCCAGATAGGATTTGCTTTGTTCTGAACTGGGTTTTCAGTAATCTAGTGAAAAGGCGAAGTAACCAAGGAATTCTCAACTGGGTATTTTTCTGATACTTGGAAAGGTATGAACTTTAGGAGCTTGGAAGAGTTCTGGGCCTTTTACATGACCCAACACTCGAAACCAGCAACAAGGCGATGGCACTTTGTGGGGACTCTAGCAAGTATGTTGTGTTTGCTATACTCTTTGATCTTCAATTGGTGGTTTCTGGTTTTTGTGCCTGTTGTTGGTTATGGTTGTGCTTGGTACAGCCATTTCTTTGTGGAAGGGAATGTTCCTGCAACTTTTGGGCATCCGTTTTGGTCTTTTCTGTGTGATTATAAGATGTTTGGTTTAATGCTTACTGGGCAGATGGACAGAGAGATCAAGAGGCTTGGTAAAAGACCTGTCTTGCAGGGCTTTTGATCACTATTTTTTTTTCCTTTACTTGTTCTAAACCATATACTAGCTTCCTTACCCTTTGGGAATTCTATGTTATTGTGTCATTTCTGAGAGCTTTTTTCATGTGAATATATATCAAATCAGATGTTAGAATAACCAGTCCAGCAAAAGCTAGAATTTTTGTTTCTGTTGTTTGTCATATCAGAACAGATTCAAGAATTCCAATGCAATTGCTTGTTGATATTTTATTTTTTCGTGTTAGGTGGACTTTAATCAAAATGGTTAAATGACTAAGTCACTCCCGAAGATATTCTTTTCACATTTAGCATTTTGAGTTAAAAAAAGGAATCCAAAGAACTTTGGAATGTCCAATACGTCTTTACTGACTTCTCGAACAAGAAGATGATAAAACAATGAGACGTTACTACGTGACACAAAAAACTTCGGTTAAAAAATATACTAATTAGTCATTTCCAGTTAGGGTATAAGGTTCTATTATATTAGTTTGGCAAAGTATTTAGGAACATCACAAGAATCCTTAAGTACTCAAAAGTGTTAAAAAGTTAGATTTCAAAAGTCTGAAACCTTCAAACGACTCGGTAAAATACAAAGTTACATTGAAGCAATAACATTATCAGTAGAGATGGGATAACATGAAAGTCCATGCTTTGCAGCTCTTAATCTTTCTATAAATGGTTGAATGAGAAATACACTAATATCTTATTATGGAAGAAAAATAATTGGGAAAGTTCAATCCTTTCTTCCCTTCTCTTTACTTCTTTTTCCTTCCTTCTGTGTCAAGAATTAAATCAAGAGTAAGTTAAAAATGAAATTGTCAAGAGATGAGGTAAAGCTGTTCATCTTCAAAATTCAAGAGTAAGCAGCCTATTCAATGTCAAGATCATGAAAACTTTTCTTAGAAACTCTACAATCTTTGTACCACTTGAGAAGTCTTGGCCTGTGTTCAACTGAAAGATCCAGGTCTTCATCAAGATTGGCAAAACCAACAGCGCAAATTGTGACAGCCCCCAGATTGATCGCCATTAGTCGGTGTTGCGTGAAAAAGATGGTAAAGGCATTGCCTCTTGTGGACGAAGGATAACAAGAACACCGAACATCCCAAGCATTGGGAGGACAAGTAGCCACTTCAGTATTTTACAGTAATACATGTGAAATGTCAGCGAGAAGTCATCTGAGAAATAAAGTCCGTTCTTGTCAACCATCTCCACTAAGACAGTTCCTGTAGTCCTCATCGCAACTGTTGGAAGTTTGATCCTATATTTTCCAGGACGGTCGAAGACTTGATTTTGCTTTATGGTTCTATCACCTTGGTAGTTGCCTGGGACTAATAAGGTTGTCTGCGATGTTTGAATTGGAATCAATAACTGCAAGGCGCTTCTTTGGGTTTATGTTTGAGTGCTCAAGTACTCAAAATCACACAGGAAGGAGAAACTTACAGTGACATTATAAGGTGCTTGAGACCCAGAAGGGTATCTGTGCTTATCTACAATCTCAATCTCCACCCAGAAGTTCTTCCCTTCCTCATCACGGAATGCTCTTGATGGATGTGTAACATAGACCCCTTCACGATTGTAACGATATGCAACATTATTTCTCCCTTGATCAGCTGATCTCCAAGCCTGAAAGTTTGAACCACAAAGTTTTCAAAATGCAAGGAGACCATAAAAGACAATCACCCATAAAAAAGCTTGTAGGAAATTTACCTTGAGGGGATGATGGGGAGCAGGAGTTGAGAAACAGAAGACATTTCCATTCATTGTTGTAACAACAAGGTCGAGATCATCTCCACCATCAACGTTGTCTGCCAAGACCATGCTGTATCTGTGACACAGAGATCCACAAATCACAACTAAATAATATGAGAAAGAAAACAAATTGAAACACAAAAGGGTTGGAGAATATCTTACGAAATTTCACCAATATCAATAACATCAGCACAAGATGTAGGTCCATCTATGAGGTACAGATAACCATCAAATGACGTGGTCACAAGAGTAAGCCCCCTGCTTTTCTCTCCACGTTTACTCAAATCAACTAGAAGAACCTGATTCATCACTCTCCCATGGGTTCTATAAGGGTAAGGACGAACTATAGAACCATCCTTGCCACTGAGAACGTGTATGTGCCCTGATAGAGTTGGAACCACTACATCAGTATGGCCATCACCATCAACATCCCCTACTGTTGGACCCTGAGATACAAATCAGGACGAACTTTTAAGTACATCTTCCCATGTTGGATTATTCCAAATGCAAAGCAAACTTCATCATATAAAAAATAAAAATATTAACTTTTTTCTATACATCAATACCTAACTCCAATGCAAACTTCTGAAGGTAACTGGTGAAGTCTTTATGTAAATTGGAAAAAATTCCTAGATGCTACAACATACTGGCAATTAAATCAAGTACCTTCTGCCTTCCATGTGCAGAGGTACTTGAATGAATCAAGGTCATGACTGACCTGGGCAATATGACTCTTAAGGTGCTTCTCCCATATCTCTTTTCCCTGGGAAGTCCATGCGGCAACATTGCCATGAGTATCAGTAGTTACTAGTTCAATCTTTCCATCATCATTGATATCCGCGGCAATGACAGCTCCTTGAATTTCGGCCATCTCAAGAGGGAACTTTTCTCTCAAATTTCCTGAATGATAAAGTTACATCTTATCTTCCAACTATTCTCTGAAGAAATAAAAAACTAAGTGGCCATGGAAGGAGACTCATAAAGCAGTGAGAACATAGTTTCAAATGGAGAAGCAATGACTGAGAAACTAGTTTGAAATAGAGAAACAATGAATTATGGATGAAAGCACAGTTTCACAACCTTAATTTTCCAACTGCTCTTAATTCTCCAAAAAGTAAAACTAAGAAGGGAGACAGTAACTTCAGACTGGTGGAAAAGAAACATTGGATCAAAACAGACACTACCATTTCCAAGCAAAAATAGAAGTACAGAGTCAAGTAGCAGCAAAGTATGACTGCTAGCATTTCAGCGTGTTTAAGTAGCAGCAAGAGAAGAGAATGCATCCAGGGATGAGATACCAGTATAAAAGTGACCCTAAAATTCAAAACCAAAATATCTGTAAGGAAGTTTACCATGATGATCAAGAACATAGAACAAGCCAAATGATGTTCCTACAAGAATGTCCAAATTTCCATCTCCATCCAAGTCAACCAATGTAGGAGAAGAGTGTATATATGCACGGTAGTTTTGAGTATCAGTGCTAAGATCCAGCTCTTTAGTCCATTTGACTTGCTTTTTATCAAGGTCAAATACAACAATAGAGCTAGCAACATATTTTCCAATATCTATACTACCCAGTTCCTTCAAATGCTCATGGTTTTCATAGTACCTGTCAAATGTACAGAATTATCAGGAATGCACTAAAGATATTAAAACTTATGATTCCAAAGGTAAAAGAGTAGCATCAAACACAAGAGAAGGGAAGGTTTCCCAAGTTAATTCAACCAAATAAAGATTGATTGCACAGATTGAAGCAAAAGGTAAATATAAGTTGTGACAAAATTGAAGGTATCTTACTCTTGATCAAAGAAATATGAAACTGCAACAATCATTTCTGACACCCCATCATTGTCAATATCTGCTATGACCTAAGACAGTAGAAAAACTTAATTCAAGTCCAAATATTTAATCTAATCTACCATCTTTGATGCAAGCTCATAGCTAAAGTTTTTATCAAGTATTAGACTTACGGGAGTGCACAAGATATGTGAGTCAACATTCACATAGTCCTCCAATTTCTCATGTTGTGCTTCAGTCCAATCCTCATCTCCCCACATGGATTGGTTCACATAATCATCATAGTCATAACTATACTCATCGGCCAGCTCATCACTATCACGGAACAACTCAAAAGATGAATCAGCATCTGCTTCTAACCCTCCATCATTTTCCACAGTTGCCATATATTCTGCTTTTGCGTGGTCCTTCGATTCTGAACTGCCTCCCGGGGGATTCTTCAAAATGCTGTCTTCCAAAAGTCGTCTCCCAGTGTTTACTCCTGTATATGTAGCATTGATTAAGACTGAAACATTATTAGAAGAATTGTTCATCCTTGTAGGCAGTTCTAAATTTGTCTTTATTTGACTCTCATCAATTTTCTTTTCGTTCTCCTGACGGGATTCTTTAACTGTTCGGTCACTTGCTGTTATGGATGTGTTTCCATGTGTTCCATCAGAAGTGATTATTTCATGTTTGCTTCCATGTGCAATTTCATTGGAAGCATTCATTTGAGGTGTACTTTCCTGTTTAGCTCCAGTTGCCTCTGCAAATATATCTACAGTTAGTTCTTTAAGGAATTCCAGCATAATTTCAGAACTCAGAACTGCAACGATGTTTCAATATGTAAAGAAAAATATTCAGAAACTTGTGCTTAGGGAGTTTTCCCACAAGCAACTGCTACTAAGTAATGTTCATTTCCACCTTCTCTATGGCAAACGGTGGTACTTATCAAATTATCTATCTATGTATGGTTCTCAGGCTTTAAGCAACCATATTGAGGGCATAGCAATACTAAAAATCAAAGCTACTATTGCATAGATAGGAACTGCGTCCACATTTAACCAATCATCAAGAAAATCCTTGTCCGTACCAAGTAATATCTCAGGCAACAGAAGAAGATAAACATGCAAATTTGACCTAATTTGCCAGAAGCTCACCTAGTGCTGATTTCTTCTGGGCAGCCTCCAATATAAGTTGCTCATCATGAACATCCGGATGAGAACGATCTACAGGATCTGGATCCAAACCCACATACCAATCTTTTCTAACTTTCCTACGAGGCACCTCCAGTTTTTCTGTCATCACGTAACCTGAAACCCTAAAATAAGGACATAAAATAAGAAGGAACACTGAACACAATCAATAACAACTTCATCAAACCATCAATATCATCCAATAACCAGCTTATATCGTTGTGGAACCCATCAAAAAGTACCTGAAAAATAGCACCTGACCATTGTAGGTAGCCAATGCAATTTCCTTTACACCATCCTTGTCAATATCATACAACAGAGGGCTTGCATGTACAGTTGACTGGTGAAATGCCGGCCAACCTAACAGACGGTACTGCAGCCATGTAAACTTCTCAAAGTACAAAACCATTCAAAGCATTCCCAAAACTCGTAAAATGCACGAAATATCGAGCTATCAATTAAACCATTACTGATTCATTTTCCCAGATGATCAATTTTCAAAAGCCAACCTTGGCATATAGAAGTCAAGAAAAGAGTTATACCAGGCATTTTGTCTCCATCAGAACCTTCTAGCACTTCAAGGTAATGAACAAAAGAAGGAACTATAATATCAAGTTTCCCATCACTGAAACCCAAAAAATTAAAACTTTCCATTAAACAATAAACGTAAACATCTCAACAAACAACTAGTGTTTCCCCACTACCTGTTTATATCAGCAATGAGAGGATTAGCATAAATACTAGAGCTAACTTCCGTTTGCCATCTGAGCTCTAAACTCCTAGGACACATTGTATTCAACAAGGCATCCTCGTCTCTGTACACACGAAAAACCAAACTTCTTATATTCACTCCACTTATTACACCAACAAAAAACTAAAAAGTCACAAAAAAAGATACAATTTTTGAAATTGGCACCCAATGAAACTCACATTTCAGGGTACCCAGCGGCGTCATCGGTGGCCTCTCGCTCCCGGAATTTATTCTTCTTGGACTCCTCTCCGAGAACGGAAATAATAGAAATAAATAAAAGGAAGCAAATCAACAAAATCCTAACAGATGTCATCAGATGATTTTATTGCGATACACTCAAAATTCATTATATGTAGGATCAGTAAACCTTGAATTAGGGTTCAAATGATCTATGGAGTCCAAGTAAGAAGAAGAAGAAGCAGAAGAAGAAGGCTTCGAGCTAGTGGAGTCAGGATTAGTGCAGTAGTGAAGAAATTAAACTTTTGAGAAATTATATATCAGCCCTCTGTTTTCGCTGATATTTACCGATACGTATTAGAACATAAATGAATATGATATTAAAATTTATTATTTGAAGGAAGAAAATAGTTTGTAATATAATATAATAAAATATTGTTTAAAAGATTGATAAAATGAAATATATTGTATGTATAATAACAATGAATGACTATTCTATCCTTAATATATTAGAACATTTGTTAATAAATAAAAACACATATTGATCGGTATAATTGATATTATAAAAAATTACTGAGAGTATGTTAAGTAGTTTATATTTATCATTTTAGATTTTATCCTAAACTTTTCAAATCGACGCTAACTTATTTTTATTGTTTAAAATATAATAGAATGTAATGTGAAACCTTATCTTCCATCATATTCTATTACATTTTGTTATAAACTCTCCCCTAAACTGTAAAATAATATTACATTACATTATATTTTATTACTAATCGCCTTATCAAATATATTCTTAATGTCTAAATCAAAATTTAGTTTCATATTTAAGGAGCAATTTAGAAAAACTTTCTTAGAGTGGTCGAGTTGGTGGAGTAGTAGGCATTGAGGTCAAAAAGTCTTGTGTTTGAATCCTCCTACTTACGCTTTCTCAATGGAGCCTGTCGTATAAGATTTGCCTAGTACGCAATACCCAATTGGCGTGATTTGTAGGCTATTTTATCAATCTGAAAATTTGTCAAGTACACATCCAAATGATAACGACTGCAGGTTCTTTCATTAAAAAAAAAGTATAATTAAAAAAAACAAAAAATATATTAATCCACGAAGGTACAAGTCATTTGTTGAGGAGGTTATTTTTCAAGTATTCTAATATTAAATCTTTACTTAACTACTAATATAATAAACTAAAAATCAGTTGTTTTTAAAAAAACTATAATCTTGCAATTATTACTCGCAAATAATACAATTATTAATGAGAATAGTGTATTCTAAACCCGAACCCTTTTAAAAATTTTCCAATTTAATGTCTTAGATTTAAATTTTTAATTAAATAATCAAATTTTTATAAGTTTAAGAATTAATTCTATCAGTATTTTACTGTAAATGTTCACATGAAAAATTAATTACCAACTAATCATTCATATAGAGTAAAACACTCAACCTAACATGCAAAACAAGTTATTGAAACATTGAACACTTTAATCTCTTGTTAATTGGAATGACAATTTAAAATTTCAAAACTAATCGGAACAAAACAAGGCGATATAATTTTACGTTATCAAAAAAGGAAAAAAACCGAAAAAAACGACATCATGTTACATCAATTTCAACCCAATTGATCTTTTAATTAACAAAGTTCGGTCAAGCCGAATCTTAAGCTAAAAAAGTCATAACTTAAAGAGTTATAAATGGACCGATCTGACCCATTGTCATCCAAATTATGAGCTATTATCAAACACTCAAAACCAAATGACAATAGGAAGTTCTAAACGGGATACAAAAAGCATGGTGTGAGCTGATCATGAGAGGCCTTAAAAGGGAAATTTGCAAAATGATATTCACATAAAGGAGGAGAAAAGTTTGCTACTTGTTCCAAGGATTTGGATTGTAACTCTAAAGAATTGCTACATTTCATATAAACTGCATCAAAGGCGAAAAATTTAAAATATACACTGGTGATCCTATTCCTAACTTTCCTCATCTGGACAACTATCACAAAGAGGGATTTCAATGTAGAGAACTAATTTAAGTGTACCAACTGGATGTGTACACCCACCAGCACAGCACACAGCTACGGGAGGTTCTAACAAAGCTGCAGCTAATTACAATCCCAGCAACCCTCTAGGTGATATGCCTGAGTATATCCCAAATTAGCCGAAGGGACGAGAGACGAGCTCTCACGCTTCAACCGTCCAATATTGGCTATCTGCATACATTAGATCACTTTGAACACTAATAGATCATAACCTTACACATTCTACATCACCTTCGTCGTGCTGCATTTGCATTCTGCCGTTGTGGTTTACTATCGTTGTTTATCCTATCGTAATACATTGGCAGGCGAATGATCTCATGAATCTCATTCAACAAAATTTCTTCTGTAATGTTGTCCTTAATGCTTCGCATCACCTGTTTTCAAATCAACAAGGGCCTTTAGTTAAAGCCGGAGAATTAAGGAACATGAAGTGTATATAGAACATAAGATGGTGATTGAATACGGACCTTCCTGTAGGTGTTGAATTCATTTGGGGAATTTTTATCAGTCCGGACACGCATACAGATCCATACGTGCTCCTCTGGATCCCAAGAGCACTCAATGATTTTGCCCGAATAGGAAGAGGGATCACCATCTGCAGAAACTGAAATCTCAGTACTGGAATCATGTCATGTTCCAAACCTCGAGGAGTGATGCTTCAATTGAAAATTTGAATGGTAAGTTATCACCATAAAATTACTAAATAGACATCTCCCTAGAATAGTTCTGACAGCATAATTAGTGAGCGCTAGGGGAAAGCACATAAGCATGCCATGATTGTCAAATAAACAATCAGTTATCATACAGTGGTATAAATTTATAATTAATGTTTCATACGCCCAAAATTAAAATGTAAAATGATACATAAAATTTTCCTTGACCTTTGAAGGAAACTCTGTTCCCATCCATAAGCCTCTTTTTTCCTCTTTCATACAGAGAAAGTAATTGGTTATCATCAGCATCCACCTTCAAAACATTGAAGTTTGCATCAGAACAAGCCACAAATAAGACTAAGAGGTAATAGCTGACATACATTGTAGGATTGACCGATACCTCAAATAAAAAGTCAACTGAGTTCATCTCAGGATATTTCCACTTCAACAGGCCTTCATGGGTGCGAGGAACATAAGGATCATCCCAACCCTAAAATAAAGCAACAACCATTCAATGGAGCCTAATACCAAAATCACGGAATGAAGCCAATCCAAGCATCCAACACATTGGGCATGTAGGCAGAAAGAATGGACACAGATTGGCAGGTAGCGTTGGGGGTGGAAGGGGCAAAATCAACTTTGCTAAGAATAAATAACCTATTGTCAACAGGAAGAGCAAATTCCACACTCCTCATTCATAGCAATCTTAATCACCTGGAAAATAAGACCATCTGCATCATGTGAAAGCCTAGGAATAAATTCCTTCAACAGCTTTGTCACAGTTGATAGAAGCCAGAAATCTTTTCTCCTTACCTACCAAACAACTCCATCAAATTATTAGTCAATACAATTAACATAAAAAAAGGTCGAGGGTACTAACACCTACCCTGAAGGGCTCCAGATCATATCTGTAATAAGGATTCCTGCTCTGGTATATATACTGGCGCTCATTATTACGAGGTTCTATCACTTCTTTTTCAAGCATCTTCCATCGTTCGTTAAATGGCCGCTGCACAAATTTTTTCAAAAGCCAAACACTTCTGGTAAGTAGATGTCCTTTCAGATAATATGAAAGCAAAAGTAGGCATCTGATCATATAACTGATCTCCAACAAGTCAAGATAATGTTTGCTTTGACTATATATGGTATCCTGAAACCACAACAAAGTACTTCAGAGTTCAATGCTTCTTTAAAAATCCCAGCAGTCTAGAAAGGATAAATTATGACTGCCACTAACTTCTTATCCTTCAACCAGACCTATTCCATTAGCAAGCTTGCAAGAAAAGTTTCTTATTTAGTATCAGGTGGCATCCATTCTGATACTTTTAGGAATATATTGAGACAAAGCTAGACAAGCCCATCTTTGTTCAGAAATATTAACCGAATCCTTGTCTCCATATGTCCCACGAAGTCATTGGATAATCTTCTACTAGTATGCAATAAGAATAAAATTCATATCATTAAAACCTTAGACAAAGCACATAAGTTATTATATACTACCATGTCAAAATAGCAACAGAATGTCTTGTAACAATAGGCCATGAATTTGATAGAGAATCCAACCTCTATGATAGAAACTTGGTTTATTGCCATCATATCGTAAATAAGGTATCTCCTTTCCTGCTTTTGTGAATCTGGCATAGTGTCAATAACCATCTCACCATCAAGCAGCGTGTAGTGGTGTGTCTTATCAGCCAAACCCTTGCAAGAAGAAGGTAACATGTTGGAAAGAGGAGACAAAGCTACAAATAGTATGGTCAAAATATCAGAAACCATTGTCAAGAATATGTTGAGATATATACTTCATTTGTACTCCTACACGGAAACCTCATTTGAACTCTTCGAAAATTAAAACTTCGATCAATCAAATAACAGCCATCCATTGTGATTAGCATCATATATCTTGTTCCATCAGCCTTCCATGTAGCATAATAATAACGCTGCCTTAGCAGTTGCAAATTATCCCTGTAAGGTCACAAATATGAGAATCCCACAATTTTTACACAGTGAGACCGGAAAGAAATCAGAACAGTTAGTGTTGTCAACCCCAGACTGCCTAAATAATTCATCAATTAGGATAAACTTTAATCTACAATCCAAAATTTCTTGAAGAATTTTTTTTTTGAAAAGAAAATTTCTCGAAGAATTAGTTGTACTTCCAAATTCACAGAGGCATAATCATAATAGGAAAGAAGATTGAACCTGTTGAGAGAAACTGGATGAGATCCAGGGAACTGTATGTTTCCACGACCCTGAAATAAGAGCATTACCAACAGCATTTCAACCCAAACAGACAGATGCAAACATTGCTGAAGCCTTAGGTAAAACAGCAAACAAGAACTTCATGTACAAAAGCAATGAAGATATAGGAAATTATTTTCCACAATAATTTCTGATTTCAGAATTACAAGAATGTGACTAAGAGACGTAAACAAAGAATGCGTATGAAACAACCTTATCACAATAACTAAACTACAGGCAGAAGCAGTTCACAGCAAATACT
Source organism: Erythroxylum echinodendron (assembly GCA_027575705.1). NCBI lineage: Eukaryota > Viridiplantae > Streptophyta > Magnoliopsida > Malpighiales > Erythroxylaceae > Erythroxylum > Erythroxylum echinodendron. Next base: position 33,613,812 of record JANZXR010000004.1, on the reverse strand, counting down.
AAGTTTCAAAAAGACCATGGAGGCTTTCTTACTGGAACATTCAACTTCAGCGTTTGGTAGCAAAACTGGCGCAACGCATGCAGCTGGTCGTTAGGAATTTCATCACCCAAAACATCATCATTTGTCATTATGACAGCCATCTCATGATTTTCCTGAATTTGTACAAGGTATAGACCAACACAGAACAGATTGTCAAATTCACAAGAAATGTATGTTCCACCAAAAGTAATACTTTAAACCTATGAAGTCGTGCAGAAGCATGAACACAATATATCATCAAAAGGTAGTCAACATAGAGCAGAAATGATGCAGTCCACATGATTATCCAGACCCTCCAAGCATTAATGAGAGAACTTTAGCTTTTTGGATAATAAAGTATAAACAAAGCTTGAGGCTAATTGGAGAGTAGACCTCTTACACAGCTGGAAATAAAGCTCAATTTCATGCATGCTTACTCAGAATTTCAAGGAAATAAGGCAAACAACATGATCGATAAATAAACTACAATTTTAGTCAAGGTTAGAGCAATGTACTTTGACTTGAAGCTAATATTTTACATGGTACTTGCATTTTCTGATTGCATGTACGTTGCTAAAAAAATGCCAAGAAACTGCTAACAGCAACAGTTTTCAATCAACATGCCACAGTAGGTATTGAAAACTTGAAGTTTGTTCTTCTAAAATTACATACATGCAAAGGAGCAACTGGACCTCCATCGTCGTCATCATCTGGTAAAGCTTCACCATTGAGATCAAGATCAGAAGACCTCTTCCATTCAGGAGTTGGAGGACAAACAACCATATCTGGCTTTCTCTCGTGGTAAAATGTATACAAGGCATCAATATACTCTGGTTTGTATATTCCTGGTGGACGTGCATCGGCAAATATTTTTACTGCCTGTATGTGCATCAAGTATTAGGAATTTGAAAAGCCATAGCTTATGCAATAAAATACAAAATCATGTATAAGGAAGAATACATGAAAACCAACCTGTGTGACAGACATTGGCACAGTACGCATAAGGTAATGAACAATCATATATCCTGTGCGATTGTGCCCATGAGTACAATGGACGAGAATAAACTTCTTTGAATGCTTCTGACGAGAAAGGAATTGTGTGACCTAGGGATAGAAGAATAATCACATGTAACAAAGATCTTGCTGAGGATTTCATGTTTAAAGTTAACTTGAAAAAGTAAGAAATAGCCTCCCAATCGATAACAACTTCTAAGTGTGCAAAAGCAACGAAGGGGAATTAGCACCTGTGTAGCAGTATTCAATAATTCAACCACTAAGCAAAATATACAAAGATGATGAACTTTGACATTTTACAATCAATCACATTCAGAAATAAATAAAAAATGCAAGCACAGAGACTCAAAACCAAGGGGCCTCCAGTAAGAAGCATACCTCATAAACAAAGATATTTACAGATGCATTGTCAGGTACAGCATCACGCCCCTTGCATTGAATCTAAAAACAAAGATTAGGAAATTAATTGATGTGGAGTTACATGACTGCAATTGTGAAGTATGGAAAAAGAAAAATGAGGGCATACTGCGATTGATAACTTACTTTAACATGCTTAATGCCCTCCTTCTTCAAATCTGTTGTTTGATAGTATCTAGTAGTATTTGTCAAATCAATCACCAAACCAAGCTGCAAAACATTGACAAATTGGAATTCTAAAGAGAAAAGTATATGAGTAGAATGACTTGAAGAGAACAATTTTCAAGTTCAGAGGCTTACTTTTCGTCCTAAAACTCTCTGTTGATGTATGACTTGTTTGAATGAGTATCTTTTACCAGGAGGGATACAATCATTGTAGAATTCTCCAAGAGGAACCTTGGAAGGAATGATGCACATAATTTCGGAGCCACAAGGAGGGCAATCCAGCCAGCCTAAGTTAGCAAGAGCAATTTTGTTTGATACAAGACATTTTCCTCAAAACAACAGAAAAAAAATAAGGTAAAAAACCCACCTGGAGGTAACTTATTTCTATCATACGATTTCTGGTGTTTGTATGGAGCATATTGATCGTGTGCTGGTTGCCAAGAATTATGTACAAGTCTATCTTCAGAACGCTCATTCCTCAAACGTTTACGTCTTTCTTCACGCTCCTAACCCAGCATTAAATTCATTAGCTGTGTGCCAGCACATGCGCGATGCAGACAGCATTACATAAAACAGAATGGAAATTTAAAGAAATGGAATAAAGCCTAAAATTGTAAAAATGCTTGCCATTACAACCCAGAAGCAATTAGATAATTATTGTACAGAAACCACCTCATTGGTAACAAACAAGTACTGCAAAGAGAGAAAAATCCCAAAACTTTTCAGACCATGGGGCTCCTCCAATATCCAATTAAGCTTACAATCTTATCACACATGTTATCTCGCTGAGTCATTCAATATTATGACAAACAGCATTCATGTGCATCAAGACGTAGTTAATTTTCAGTCAGAAAGAAATCCTAATGAGCATTGCTGAAGTTCATGAATCCAAATGCTTCAATAGTTTTGAACACAAGCCTTAATCTGGACAAAGCATGCCACCTCTTCCAAAACAGAAAAGAGCAACCATATGACTGTTTATAAAATCTCAGTGCATTGTCCAAAATGATAGTAAAAGAAGTTCAGCCTATCCTACAGTATCTCAGTTGGGTTATACGATTTTAGCTCTAGGTATAAAGTCCTACAATCCCCAGACCCTGCATTTCAGCAGGTCTCTCACTGGGTGTTGTTATTGGTGTATACAATACTACAATCAATATGGTATTATACATTTTAATCAAAGGTTGCCTAACTCATCCAGATTAAAACTAAATTTCGAATTAGAACAAAACGCTTCATTCCTCAAATAACAGTTATGTAATCACAATATCCATAAATACCCGGCGGGCAGTCTCAACAGCAGTCTCATAACGTTCTTCTGGTGCACTGTACTCTTCAACATTTCCTTCAAAATTCTCTTCCTCGTCTTCAGGTAATGGTGAAGCATTCAAGTCCATGGGAACTATCATTCAACATCCACCAAACCACATTTACCAACATGAAAATTTGAAATGCCACTAAGGTTGCTTGTTGCAGAGGGATTTAGCACATCAAAGATTAGTTCACCTGTACGAATTTAAAACAGACAAGGAGAAAGGAAACTCTAAGCTGACTCTCTACTAAAGTGACTAATTTAAGCAAAGTGCATCACAAAGCCATCGTCAATATACCCTTCTATATCAAATTTTCACCTAAAGAACTCCAATTGAATTACCCATAAAGTTGAAACCAAATGTTGAGTAAGAATAACCAAACCCAATTTCATAGGGAAAACACATGAGATCCCACTCTATTTTTCACAACGCATCAAACAACAAGCTCCATTGTGCTATTATACGCGTCCATTTCCCGGTAATTTCCATATCTAAAGCCCAACAAGAGAGACTCCAAAACAACTAGCCTTCAACACTAACATAAAACTTCTATGAAAACCTTCCAACTCCAAGAAGCAGAATTGCATCGTATAAAATGAGCAATCTAGAAAACAAACGCGTATAACCCATTCGTACCGATCAATCAAGAACAAATTCTCCGAGAAACCGAGCTCAAGAGGTAGCAGAGAAGAGCTTCAGTCTCCGGATTAGCAAAAGAAATTGCGAGTCGCTGTGATCACGAAACCATGAAATATAGCCAACCCAGCTTCAAACACCCTAGAATTAGAGCACTTGTCAACGCCTGAACAAGGGTTCGAAACCCTAGAGAGAGAAAATGAGGGTTGCGCTTGTTGGCTTTTAGAGAGAGAAGTAAAGGCTTTATTTAATGATCAACCCATGTCGCGACACAGAGAGAGACGAAAGTTTATATGTATGTGTATATATATATTACACACATATTTATACGATAAATAATAGGGCAATTAACTACTTTTTAATTAGAAAACCGGAGCTGGTGTTCGTTTAAGACTTAGTTTAAGGGAGCGGTAGTGGTTAATAATATGCTGAAACTAACCTATTGAATAATAAGTATTTATGTATTTGATGTTGCTATATTGGTACTTATTAATTAGAAAATTAAAGTACCGCCGAGAATATCGGAGTTGGTGTTCGCTTAACTAAGACTTGGTTTAGAGTAGCGTTAGCGACTACTGAAAAGAGATAAAATGATTAAAAAGTATATTAATTTTATGTAATATTTTATTTAAAATAAAATATTTTATAAAAATATATTATTAGTCATATAAACTTAAAATTATAAATAATAAAATATTAAATTAAAATAAGAAATTTATAAATAAAATAAATTTAATAAATAAAATATTGAATACTAAATTTAGTAAATAAAATACAATTGTTTATGTTAATGTTCACGCAAACTATTTGACAAAGTATTATTAGTCATATACGTTAGACTTACTTTTTATAAGTTGAGAGTATAATAGAAAATAATAATTATCATAAAGTTATTAACGGAAAGTAGAATTTCTACTGCAGAAGTACTTTCTTGCTGCAACCATCTTTCTATTTATCGATTTTTGCAGTGACACTCTACTTTTCTCTAACCTCCAATTTTTCACCTGCAGATTCAAATATGTAACTGCGGTGAATATATACTTATCTCTACTGCACCGCAGATCCAAATGTAGCTTAAAGTTGGAGGTTCATTCCTGCTTGTAAATATAGTTGTGTTAAATACTTGGTGATAGTGCTGAGACGCTTCTCGAAGTCTCACAAAATATGAGCAAAGATTTTTATAAATCGGTTAAACATTAAATAAAATTAAAGAATTAAATATTTTGGTTTATAAAAATTTATTAATTTAGAATATTAACAAATTAATTAATAAATTGATCAATTTTAACAATAAAAGTTATTAAAATAAATTAAATTAGAATGTTGAGAACCAAAAAGAAAAGTTGGACACTTTGAAATTTTTAAGGTTAAACCGACCATCTAGTTGAATTTTTAAATAATCGAAAATAGTCTAATTAAAAAAAGAAAAGAAAAATTTTTAAATAAATATTAAAAGTATTTAAATTTCATTTAATGTTTAAATTTTTTAAAAATATTTAATTTAACAACTAATTTTTTAAAATTCATTCAACTCTAAAGAATAAAAAAGAATAAAATAATTTATCAAAACTAATTATTAAATTAAAATTTTAAAAATTAAATAAATTAAAATTATATATTTTTTACTTCAAATCTTTGCTTGTACCTAGAAATTATATTATAATTGAATTTTTCTCACATTATATTTAAAAATTCCATTCTTTATTTATATAATCACAATTATTGACTTTTCAATTTGACGGAGAAAACATTCTGTTAATTAAAAAATTATAAAATCAAAATAAATATTTACTGTAAATATTAAATTTCATATATCTGTTAAATATTAATATTAGTTGTGCGCATCACGCACCCGGTGCATCGCAGACGAAAGCTTCGAAAGGACAAAGCAGGGCAAAGTGACGCAAAGATTACAAAAGCGTATGTTTTGCTAAGGAAAGTATCCAATCAGAGAAAGCCACGTGCTATTAAGATTGTTAAAAAACAAAACATCATAACCGACAAAAACAGTTGATTTTTTATTTTAGTTATTACATTTTTATAAAATAATATTATTTAATTATTATCATAATTTATAAAATTAATATCATAAAAGTAACTGAATTTTTTACAACAAAAACAATAACACTCACAACAATACCGATTAGAATCTAACGCCGGATTTAGAAAGGTCCAATAATTCGCAACTTTATCTTTAACTAATAAATAGATTGTTTTCAAATGACTCATATAAATGAACGAAAATAAAAAGTAAAAAAAATGATAAATAAAAGTAAAATTAGAATAAAAATAACCAAAAAAACCAAAATAATGAAATTAAAGAAATTAAAATTAACCCTTCAAAAAAATAAAATTAATCAAAATATAAGAATTAATATAAAATACCAATTTACAAGAATTTATGATATACTTAATATTTAAATTTATAAATAACATAAAAAATGTTTGAAGGAAATTATAAGAACTTTAGAATTGGCGATCCAAAACCCTAAAAAGACAAAGTGTTTGAAGAAAATTACAATTGTTCTAGATTTCAAGATCTAAAACAAGAATCTAAAGGGGCAAAGCGTAAGAAAAGAATAGTGATTGTTTTAGATTTGAAAATCCAAAACTTTGTTTTAAATTTGAAGGTCTAAAACCCTAAGAGGGTAAAGTGTTTAAGAGGAATCACAATTGCTTTAGATTTGAAGTTCTAAAACCCTAAAAGACAAAGTATTTGAAAAGATTCACAATTGTTTTAGATTTGAAGTTCTAAAACCTTAATTGGGCAGAGTGTTTGAAAGCAATCATAGTTGTTTTAGATTTAAAAGTCTAAAACCCTAAAAGGCAAAGTCTTTGAAAAGAATCACAAGGTTTTTTGATAATCTAAAAACCCTAATTGAATAAAAGGGAAAGTATTTAAAAAGAATAAAAATTGTTTTATATTTGCAGGTCTAAAACCCTAAAAGGGCAAAGTATGAGAGCCACAATTGTCTAAAACCCTAAAAGACAAAGTCTTTGAAAAAAAGTCACAAGGGTTTTAGAGTTGGACTCAAAGTCAAAACCCTAATCTCTGCATGCATCTTACATCTTCAAGTATGTTCTCCTTCTTGTCAATGTGTCTACCTATGTTCTTGTTAGTTTTATTTTTCATCTGGGTCTAGTTAAAGATTGTAAGAAATTTCTTTTATTATCAGTTCAGTGAATAATTTGCAGCTCTTTGTTTTGCTCTCCTTTTCCTGTATATCTTCTGTTTGTTGTTATGTTTTAAAGAGCTACTGGTGATGGTGGATTGGAAATAAGAGCAAAGGTTGGTGAAGCTCTAATCTTTTAAATTTTTATCTTAGAAACAAAGTTGTAACTTCTTGGTGAATGGTGATGGGATTAAACTAGGACTAACTTCTTTTAAGTATATGAAGTAGTCACGGTAACTAAAGAAATTAGATAGGAGATAGAAGAAAAAAACCGAATTACTTGACTGTGAGCGAGTCTCTTTGTATGAATTGTCCAGAAAGAGGAGGATTCGATCATTATTTGTTCGTCAAGACTTGCAGTAGTTTCAGAATTTGGTTGAACATTAGAATTTTGTGGACCTTTACTGCTTAACCAATGCTTGTGAGGAACTGTTTTGGTGCACAGAACTAGAAAAGTGAACATAGGAATCAGTTGTTGTTGGACTTGCTTGTTTTAAGATTTCCCATCTTTGTAGGGACTTGGTGAAGTAGCTGATACTTGATTTGAACTTCAAGGTGGTGATATATATATCTGTGTATGTGTGTGTGTGTGTGTGTGATGAGTAAAACAAAGAGCAGGAGCAAGACAAAAGGAAAGAACCTGATGAAGAATGAAGACACAGACAAAGATCATCATCCCCTTCCTCTTCCACATATTCCTGATGAGATCATATACAACATTCTTCTTAGAGTTTCTCCAGAAGCTCTTCGGGAGAAAATGAGATACATCTGCGACTCATGGTACAATCTAATCTCTAGCAGCAGATTTCGTAAACTGCAAAACGAAATCCACGAAGAAAAGCAGGAACTGATAATCCAATGTTCATCAGGAAATCCAGTTTGCAGAACTTACTTGTTGGTGATGGAAGAAGAAGGGGTCGACTTTCAGTTGACCCATTTCAGTTTGAACAAAAAGGGACAGCTGTAATGGTTTCATTATAGTGAATGACCCCAAGAATGTGAAACTCCTGCATGTAATGAACTTGGTTACCAAGAAATCAGTAACTCTGCCTCCACGTGGTTCAGGATGTAGACACAGCAGATGTGGAATTGCACTCACCTTCAACTCCTCAACGCAGGAGTACAAAGTGGTGCATATCTGTGTTGATTGTTATGGGATAGAGATCTACACTCTTGACTGCTCTGAATCTGCTTGGAATCGAATTCCAGGGCCTTTCCATGGGAGAGAACACGAAAGACCGAATAATAACTCAAGAATAGAGTGGACTGACCCTGTTACAACAAAAGGGCGGTTTTTGCATTGGAACATAGGTGTTAACGAGTACTTCATTTCCATGGATATCAACGATAAAAAATCTGTCAGAACTTGTGCACCTGAACTTGGAGAACTTAAACTGCATGAAGATGGATACTTGCCGCTAGAGCTTGGAAGATATCTTAATTTCTCTCATGTGTAGAGATCCTGAAGAACAGATGATAAGTGTATGAATTTTGGAGGATTTCCATAAACAAGTTTGCTTCAGGAAATGTAATATCGTAGCAGGAGGGACATTAAGCTACAAGAACCTGAAAGATTCCCCTCCATTGCCTCACAAGTTCGATGGTCGTCTACCAAACCTTGCCAATCTGGTTCCTGTTGCTACCTTCTGCTGTGGTGAGGTAATAGTGGTCAGGCAAAAGCAGAAGATAGATGATCGGTTGTATGTCTATGACATCAAGTAGAATTTCATGAGGAAGATCAGAATCAAAACCAGTTTGAAGTCTGGTGAGAAATTTGTCACACACAAAAGCAGCCTTCTCTCCTTGGAAAAAGAAGGGGTCTGAAAGATTATCATCTTCTGACAAAATTGCAGAAAAGTTCAGCAATTCACTATTTAAAGAAGAAATTCCTGAAACTATCACCAATTTTAGCTTTCTTAGATCTTGCTATGATCGTGTTACAGCAGCAACAACATCGTATCAATAGAAATTTCATTGAGATACGGGTCGTGTTACTACTTCTTTCAAATGACACAACTGTTGTACATAAAAAGGTCAATCATACTCTGTTTTGGACCTTATCATCTCCCCTTATCATCTCCAAAGTCCAATCTCACATCTTCTTGTACTGCTTCATCATCACATCTACTGTTTTGTCACTTACGATGAGTTAAATGCAATGAACTTTACAAGGTTCATGCATTGCCTAAAAAGATCCTTTCACATCAAAGTTGTGCATAACATATGGAATAATAAGTAGTTGTCATGAAATTGCGTGTAAAGAATAATACTTCTGTTGAGTTGGCATTGTATTAAAATTAAAAAATCAAACGATTATTTAAATTAAGTACGAAATATATTAATATATATTACAAATTTTAAAAATTACTTAAGTTAGTCAATTCAGATATGTGAATTTATTAATACTACTATAGCATGTGTTTTAGATTTTTTTATTTCAAGATAGTTTCTTAATTTTATATAATTAAAAAATAATTTTATAATAATTGAATTTTTAAAAATTAAATTTTGATTCAACAATTTAATTTATTATAAAATATTTGTTTTAATTATTAATTAAGATGTTTTAAAAATATTTTTTAAATTTAAGTCTTCCAACTTTTTAAATTCAATATATATTTTTTACTCAATATTTTTAACAATTTAACTTTTAACCTCGTCTTTGAGCTTAATTCAATGTTCCGAATACCGTATCGAATTTGGTACCGGATTGGATTTTCGTACGGTACTGTACCGGTACTAGTTAATACCGGATACCGTTTTGGTTAATTTTTTAAATTTATGAAATAGTCCCTGAATTTTTTTTAAATTACAAAATTGTCCATTATCATATTATATAGTTGTACTCTGTCTCCAAAAATCATAATAATAAATAATAATCTCAATTTAATTTAATTTATAAAA
>JANZXR010000004.1:33563969-33602910 GCA_027575705.1 Erythroxylum echinodendron | reverse complement strand
AATTCACAATAATTATAAAAGTTGAAATAAATAAAATAACTAATTAAAAAACTTTGAAAAAAAAGAGGGGAAAGAGAGATAGGAGAAAGGGAGGGAGATTTTTAAAAATTTTGAAATTTTTGCTCTCTTAATTTTTAAAATTTCTGGTACCGGCCGGTATTTGACTGGTATTTTAAAAACCGCCAGTATCGGCCGGTACCGACCGATATTGGCCAGTACCGACCAATATTTACATCCGGTACTATAACTTATATACCGGTATCAATTTTAGTCTAGGACAGTACGTACCGATATTCATAACAATGCCATAATCCAAAATTTTATAATATATCGTAATTCAATAACAAATTTTTTTCTGATTAGACTTAACCAAAATTTTAAATTAGGCTCAAACCTCATGATAAGACTTGATTAACTGCCCAACTCGTTGTCATTCCTAGTAATAACTTAAACATAAAGATGGCAATACATCAATTCGAAGTAGGGATGTCACCAAGCCAGCCCAGCCCATTGAAAATTTCCCTCGAGCCATTTCGTCCCAGGATCGGGGTGGGCGGCAGAGGGCCGGCCCATGCTGGCCTAAATGGCCCAGCCAAAGTGGCGGCCCGCGGAGAGGCCTATAGCACGGGCCGCCCAAGGGCCATTTCAGCCCGAAGTTTTAAAATAAAAATTTTTAAAAATAAATTTAAAAATTATTTTTAAAACTTTTTTAAATTTTTACGTTTTAATTAAAAATGTAAAAATAATATCGTTTTCCATAAAATGGCATTGATTTTTTACATGAATTGGGTCTTAGATTAGGCCGGGCCTGAGCAACACGAACCTAAGTTGGGCCAAGTTTTTGAAAATTGAGCCCAAGGGCTAGTCAACCCAGGCCTGATCGGTTGATCCGAGATGGCTGGCCTGGGCAAATGCCATGCCCATGAATAAATACTCATCTGTCAAGAATGGACAGGCTCAAACTCCCTAAATGAGGAGCAGAGGCCAATAATTTATTCCCGTTTTGTCCTTTATCCTTCAAATCCCCATTTAAATAGACCAACCAAAACAACTTCACATTGACAAAGCCGGAGAAGCAAACTAACTACAGGTCCCCGTTTGTTTTCTGCGACTCCTCCGATCTAGTTCGCCGATAATGATGGAGTTATCCGATCAGAAACTCTTCCATTACAGCCTCATCGCTTTGTACCTCATTTCACCTCTCACCTACATCCCCCTCAGGTTCCTCCAAGCTCCGTACGGAAAGCACAACCGTTCAGGTTGGGGACCCACAATCTCGCCGCCGGTGGCCTGGGTTCTGATGGAGAGCCCATCTCTCATTCTACCCCTTCTCCTCCTACCCTTCGGCCGACATTCCAAAAACCCAAAAGCTCTAATTCTCTTAGCCCCGTACATAACTCACTACATTCACCGAACCTGCATCTACCCACTTAAACTTCACAACAACCAGAGGAAGGACAAGCCAGATGAAAGAGGGTTTCCGTTGAGTATAGCGATGATTGGATTTGGGTTTAACGTACTCAACGCGTACTTACAGGTCAGATGGATAAGTCACTACAAGGAGGACTATGACAATAGCGGGGATGGGGGGTGGTCTTGGGTGAACTACGGTGGTGGGTTGGTGGTGTTTGGGTTAGGAATGTGGTTGAACATATGGGCTGATAGGGTTTTGGTGGGGTTGAAGAGGGTCGGAGGAGGAAGAGGGTATAAGGTGCCAAGAGGAGGGTGGTTTGAGATGGTGAGTTGTCCGAACTATTTGGGGGAGATAGTGGAGTGGATAGGGTGGAGTATAATGACATGGTCATGGGTAGGGTTAGGGTTTTTGATCTATACATGTGCTAATTTGGTGCCAAGGGCAAGAGCTAATCATAAATGGTATTTGGAGAAGTTTGGGGAGGATTATCCGAAGAATCGAAAGGCTGTCATTCCTTACTTGTATTGAAGAAATGTAATGTTAATGAATGAGTATGGAATGTTATTTAATGAAAAATAAGTTATAGATATTAATTAAAAAATATTTAATTGGTTTAATTTATTAATTTATTTTTTTTAGACTCAAACTTAATAACCCGAACCTAATTTACTCTCAAAATGCATATTAAATAGACAGTCTTTCAATGCACATTAAATATATTTTTCAAAACAGAAGTAACATTTTAATAGTATCACCAAAAGGCATTTCATTGGTCTAATGTTATGTGTTGTATTGGTTGTGCATTTGGAGGATTGCTTGTTTATTCTTTTGAGGTTTAGTTGAATGGCATACATCATATACGTGAAGTCGTTATTTTTGTGCAAGTGCATTACTAATGAAACTGTCTTACTAGAGAACTATAATAATACTATGGCCCTAACTCAAAAGCCACTGAGCACCGAAGCGGTTGGACACAAGAAAGTGACCTAAGCAGCCAATTTTACTAATCGACCTTCAGAATCATAAAAGCAAATAGAAAACAAGTGTTCCATTCCTTAAAAACTTACAAGCAAGTTCTTGCTTCCATTACCACTCAGCACAATTTATGCAAATAGTTTTATTCCATCAATGGAAAGAGAAGCATATTCTACCAAGAAGAAACTTAAATAGAATAAATATGAAGTTGATAATTTCATAAAATCTTATCTGAGAACGTTTTTCAGCTAAAAGAATATCACAATGCTGCACCAATCTCATGTTACCGTAGAAGCTAATACCTTGAATGGCTAGGGAATGCAAGCGGGACAATTCACCGTTGGTAGCAGTTTCAGGCTAAGACTGAAGTGAGTATTCACCAGAAAAGTACCAATCATGTTGATAAAGGCCACCTTTGGTTTCTCTCTCTATCTTTACTACTGGCAAAATTTTAGAAGAGATGCTGCGAATTTCCGGAAAAACATATTCAGCGAGATGAAATTTAGCAGAATGAGAAATAAGGAACAAGAGTCGGCCAGCTCGAACCAATAAACACAAGACCAAAGAAGCTTACTCTAAGGTAAGTCACTCTTTGCACCAACACTAAATTCTACTCGGGGTTTCATCATGCTGGGAACTCTCATCTTTTGATTTGTCATTTTCTGAACTTTTATCCAATTCACCAGAAGAACCTATAGCTTCTGCGATCTTTGACTTCAACTGCTCATGCTTTGATTTCAATTCTGAAGAACTGACAGCAGTTGAAAGCCTCTGCTTTATTTGCTGTTCCAAAGCCTCGATCTTATTTTTTGTTGCCGTATCAGGCGTCTTTCCTGCTTTTGCCAACTCCAATTTCAGTAGTTGGATCATGTTTTTCAAATCTGATGAGTTGATTACATCTTCAATTTTCTTGATAGTTTCTCCTTTCAAACTTTCCACCTTGTCCAAAAAAGGGAAAGCTGTCTGGTCGTTGAGTTCTTTTGTTTTCCTCACAACCGCAACATCCAAACCCATGGTCTTTAGAACATTTGCAAGTTCCAAATCTATCTCTTGCTTTAGCTTGAGAATGTGCTTTTTCGACTCTTGATCTAAATCTCCATCATCAGAAGCCCCCAACTTCTCAATTTCAGCCTTTAGTGCTTCCACCTTCTCCTTAATAGCCGGTTGGTCCATCACTTCTTTCACTTTCTTATTTATTTCACGCTTTAATGCTTCCCCCTTACTGCTCCTCTCTGAGATGCTCTTTGCTGTAGAGAATTCCTTCAACATATCAAGCTTATACTTCAGGCTCGCATAGTTAGGTGCTGTTGACAAACCCTGATTGATTTCATCTTTTAACTTTTCAATCTTGTCCATCAAAATGGGATGCATAAGTTGGTCCTTTGACTTTGCTTTTGAGAATTCTTGCTGCAACATTGAAACCCGGTCCTTATAGCCAATGGCTTTAATGGCCTCTTCAAATTCAATGTCAACCTCTCTTTTCAATTTTGCAATCATCTCATCTAAGGCAAACTCTGGAGGCTTGCTAGATGACTCCTTGGCTTTAGAGATCTGCTGTTTCAGTTTTTCAACCTCATCCTCCAACTCCACAACTGGAGTTTTTCCTGCGATAGGCTGCTCTTTCTTTTTCATATTAATTTTTCTTTTAGGATCAATCGGAATTCCTTCTTGAAAACCACCAATTTTACGGAATTTAAGCATGCGGTGTTTTAGCAATTCTTCCGTATCCATCTTCACTAGCTCCTGTAAATACCAATACGACAGAATTAATAAGCTGGAACAGGTTAGAATATTACAAAGAGCTAGTAATAATGGCACTTACATCCATGGATTCATTAATAGCATTCTTAATCTGTTGTGAGGTCCATGTCGGATCTGCATGTGCACCACCAAGAGGTTCCTGTTAAATTTAGAAGAAAAGGAGAAATGCTTCAGTATTCACCCTACCATGGGGACTAAAAGTAGGACAAAACAGTGGTTGCTTGTCATGGCAAGATTAAAATGTCAAAAAAAGGAAAAAGAAAAGAAAAGGTAAGTCCGAATGTTAGAAATTTGAACTACAGTTTCCCCTATATTTCTTGTAGAAGTACGTGGGTAGGTGCCCAGGAAGGTTTTACAACTTATCCATGATGGCAACATATCAGATCCACAATTGAAACAGTCATGCAATATTGAGTGAAGGAGAAAAGAAGGTACTAAAATGGAAGCATCAAAATGGAGAAGTTAATTACAGGGATAACACCATCTGCAATTTGCAACTTGCACAATTCAGTGGCTGTTATCTTCAGCTTCTCAGCTGCCTGCATTTATTACGAAAGAAGAAAAGTAAAATCATTCTGTAAAAAGTTGATAGCCTATGAACAGACAATTCAAATGTGAGAGTTCAAAGAAACCTTTGGTGCAGCTTTGGCACTCTTCCATAGGATTGCTGCACATGCTTCTGGACTATATCATAGAAAAGGTCAAAGATTGAAAATAGATCAGCAAACATAGATCAGATATAAAGACTAGATCAAATACACTTCGTGATGGAACACGAAAAACAAAAAGTTTTTATAAAAGAAAATTTCAAACTGAATCAGGCAATGATATGACTTTTTAAGGTAACATGCCGAAGATAAAAAGATAGTTATAAGTGCATCCTCCCTCTCTTGGCAATTATGATGCGATTTAGAGCACAAGAAGTATGTGTATCACATCCTTCCATACTGGTAAATGAGAGTGTTATGTTAAAGTTGATAACAGTCTTCTTGCAAATAAAAGGTTAAATGACCAGGTCAGCAAATCTGCCCAATACATTTTACGACTCAAATGAAGTAGAAATTGTGCAGTTATATAAACAATCAGCTTCCATCTTTCTTGAAAGTAAGATCATTCGTAAAGAATTCATAGCCCTTGGCAATTCTGAGATTTCATCAACTAATATTCGAAGCTAGGAAGATTATGAACACACGATCCAAGTCTTTTTTTTTTTTTTTCTTTTTGAGTAATTATCAATGATCCTAATGATTCAGGAAGTAGATAAACCTGCTTAGCATCATTTTGACAGGAAAAAACTGGGAAACACCTAAATTCAAACTTTCAGTATTCTATACTTGAACAAAGACATTGGCTAAGATCCATGGATTACCTGGCAACATAGAAAACTGCATTTTCAAGCATCAACAATTTATTAGCACAGCCAATGGCCAGAGCACCACCAGAACCACCTTCCCCAATGACTATAGAAATAATTGGAACCTTTAGACCAAACATTGTTCTCAAATTATGAGCAATTGCTTCACCCTGCACAAAGTAACAAATGAGAGAGATAATTCAACATTTAAAGAAAGCCACAAAATGCACAAATTTCTACTTACTTGGCCCAGTTCCTCAGATTTAAGGTCTGCAAAAGCCCCAGGTGTATCAATAAATGTAACTATAGGGAATCCATGATGATCAGCATAACGCATCATGCGTAAAGCTTTGCGATATCTATATCCAATCAAAGTGTCATGAGTTACATCAGATACTCAGCATTTTACTGTAGATGAACAAAACATAATCAGCTGAATAGAAACATTTTCTCTTTTAGAAACAGATTGGAACATGCAAAAACAACTGAGCATACCCATGGGGAGTAGGCATCCCAAAGTTTCGCATAATATTCTCCTTCGTGTTTCTACCTTTCTGGTGACCCATGAACATATACCTTCTACCATCTATGGTTCCTATTCCAGTAACAATAGCTGGATCATCATATCCTGCTCGATCTCCATGAAGCTCTACAAACTGGACATAGTAGGACAAAAGAGCACTCTCTAAGACAAGCTCCAAATATTGAACAAGTTCTCTCTTGCACCTCCTTGAATATGGATCATTGAAAGGATAAATCATGCAATTACTGAATTTCCAAAATTAAAAACTTGAAAGTACTAAAACCTTCTCAGTGATGCTAAAAATGTGATCAAGGAAAGTAGGCCTGTTAGGATGTCTTGCAATATTGACACGCTGAATAGGAGTCAGATGTGTATACAAATCCTTCAAAGCCTGAAATGGACAAATGGGATGCATAAATGATACAGTTTAAAACTTTAGGTTGACATATTGGAAATTTCTCCAAAAGTACAAAGGTCAATCCAGAATTTGTGTATACACAATCAGACACACAAGGATATATGCATATATAGAGAAAAGTGTGTCAGAACCAAGGATGCCTTCGAAGGAGAAATGTAAGAGAACGAAGCATCACTTATTGTTTATTACTCCTGGTTCCCACCGTTCGCCTATCCAAGGAAACAAATATAAACTCTCTGCCTAGAAAACTAGTATTCCATTACTTCTATTCGCATTATATAAACAAATAAAACTCAGGAGTTGAGGCAAATATAGGTGGAATAAGAGTCAACATAACTTCATTTGACCCAGAAATTGGGATCATTGTAAGATAAGGAAGGCAAAACTTTGTCTCTTAATTCAAGATACTTGACATTTTGAAATAACTCAAGACCGATCTAATTTACAAACTAGTAACAAACATTTTCAGGATTTAATCAAGATTTTCATGCAAGAAGGTCATTATCCCGTTGTTCACATGATCGTTTGATTGAACATTATTCTAAAAATATAATTGCTTGGTAATAGAGGAAGCAAATGATTTAAATTTGCAACTCAAACTCTCTCTAGCAACATGCCTCATGAAAGAAGTTGAATTCATCAAACCTGTTGATATTTATTCTCCAACGATACAATTTGATCGCTGAAATCCAACCCAGTCTCATTAGCCATCTTCCTTACCTACAAATCAACATAAAATAAACAACAATTCCAATAACACACTAAGCAGAAGCACGCAAAATCTCAGCTACAAATTCCAATTAACCCAACCGCAAATTAACTTACATCTATGATCTTCTTTTCAAGATCAACTAGCGGTTTCTCGAAATCCAAAGTAACCGGCTTAGGCTTCTCTTTGAGAGGCTTGAAATGGGAGAGATGACTAAGGACTCCGCCTTTCACATTCGGATCCGGATCGTCAGGCCACGGATACTCATGCTTCTTCACCTTCCTCATCTTCGCGACTACCGCAAAATCCCTATTCCGCAAGTTGAATCTCGCCCTTCCAAGACTTCTCAACGGAATACCGTTTCTCCCGCTGCTGGAGCTCTGGAGAAGATCCGACGCCGCAGAACCGGCGAGTGCGAACGGAGAATGCGAAGTAGAAGCCATAATTTTGCTAAACAGATCTCTAAAACATTAAAGAATACATAAAATTAGCTTCAAAAGAAACATAACATTCAAACAAATTACTAATTCCAAAAAGTAAAAAGAAATAAGAATCACTCCGTTTGGCAACTGAATAACTACTCTCCTGCACAAATGAGCTCAGTATCTACAATGACCTAGCCAATCACATAGCACATAAAGCTGAATTAAACCAAATGAGTTCGAATTTCTCGGAAAACTTACCGGAAACCGTCTGAGAAATGGAGATCTCTCTAGAAGTGTTTACAGAGAGAGAGAAGAGAGTGTAGACTAAAAGTGAAAAGAAGAAGAGAGGTGTCGGGTAGTTAATAGAGAGAGCATCGTAGAGATCGTCAATAGTCGATACTTCTTATGCGAAGAGAAGAACCAACGAGCCAGCTTTTTTCGTTTTTTGCCGTTAAATAGAGGTGCGATTGGTTCAAACCTTGTCCAGTCCGATTCATTTCTGGTCTAGTTTGGCTCAATGACTCGCTGACTCGACGGGTTCGATGACCCCTGTCCTAGGGCTCGACGCCTCCCCTCAAAAAACTTCATTTCAAAATAAAACATATTGCTGGATAAAATATTAAAATAAAAATTTTAATTGTTAATTTCCTCGTTGACATCACTCTTTGAGAATGGGATCTTTCGTACTGATCACGGTGTTTCTGTCATATTCTATTAAATTTTACCAACAAATTTACGAAAATTTCACGTAAATATATAAATGAAATTTAATATATTAGAGTTGAAACAGAATAAGTGGAATAGAAGATTTGACGAGCACTTTTTAGTATTAAAATTTCAAAAGATTAATTTTTAAATGAATGTAATAATTTATTAATTATTTTTAAAATATATTATTTAAAACGAGTTAAATTAAATAAACAAATTATATCTAACTTTTATTGTGACCAGAAGATTATAAATTTAAATAACACAAATAATCTCTTAGTAAAAATATAAAAATAAAGGTACATTTATCGGTAACCTTCTCCAAACTCTCGTAAAATAAGGAGCCTTATATACTGAGTATGTTAACTTGTTATTTGATTTTGAATTGTTTACTTAATAAATTATTTTTAGCATATTATTGTAATTTATCAATTTATTTAATATAGCAATTATTTAATATGTATATATATATGTATGTATATATGTACACACCTTATCTCCAATGTGATATGGGAAGTAACATTATTGTGCTAATAGTTGAATACAAATTTTGTTGCTCTCTATGCAATTGACTAATTCTCTCCTATTTCCAAAACGACGTTGTTTTAAAAATTTTTCTTAAAAGAATTATAATAGGCCGGATAGATCTTTCATGGGCGAGCCATAATTGACCCATCTCTATCATTAAGTCACGGGTTGAGCCACGGATTATTATAGCTCGAAGTCGGGCCAGTAGGGCCAGGGGTAGCCCAAGCCCGACCTGGCCGTTGACACCTATTTTTAATGTTCCCTTATTGTAATACATACACTTAAGTATGATAAATTGTGTTTGATATGATCCGATCTAATTTGAAGTCATTCAATAATTTGAGTTGATTAAGTCTTCACACTCATGTTTAAGTTAAAGTAATTTCAATTCAGTATTCAATTTTAAAACTTTAAAACTAAAAATATATTATTTTAAGACATTATTTAGATTGATTCAAAAACATGTTTGTTGGAAGTTAGGTGACCAAACTTTTGTTCTTTAATTGCCCTTTCCAACGAAGCTAAGATTTAGCAAATGACAAAATTAGCCCGGCTTGACATTTTCTAAAGTTAATAAATTTAAAACATTAATTAAGATTTTGGTTAACTTCATTTTTTTTTAATTTTAAGTTTTACGTCAGACTTGCATGACTTGGTCCAATATAAAATTGGAAAATTTTTAGATAAAACGATACTGTTTTAAATAAAATAATATTTTTTAATTTTTAAAAATTAAAAAAAATTAGTCAAGTCTGATCACATTTTAAGTCGAGCTAGATCATAACACAAAATTTTGGACCGGTGAACCTAAATGAACCTAAACCCAACCCGACCAACTGTTATCTTTACTTAGCTTAGATAAATGGAATTTTTGCTAAGATGATAAATTAGAATGACTAACAAAGTTTTAAGATATAATCTTCATTTGATGAAATGGTGTTATGATCATCAAAGCCAACATTAATATGTATTTACTAATGTTTTAAAAATTGGACTGAAAATTAAACTGATAAGATATGAGATTTAAGGCTTAAAAGATTCAATCGGTGTTAGACCGTCATAAGATTAATTAAAGATTGAAAATTTTAGAAAACGACTGAAAAAGATCGTCTTTACTTATTGAAAATTTTAGAGTTTAATTATAAAAAATGTTAAATAAAATTATTTAATTTATAAAAACTAATTAAAAAATTAACTGATTAATTAATAAACTGGTCGGTTTTAACAATAAAAATTATTAAATTAAATTAAAGAAAAAGATAAAAAAATTAAACTCAAAAGTTGACCAGTTCAAGATTTTTACTAATAAACAGACCGAACTAGTTCAATTTTGAAAACATTGACATTTATAAAATAATCTTAAATTATTTATTTTCAAATTTATAAAATATATTAAAATTTGGGATCTTATATAAATTTATAGGAAAATATAAGAGTTCGTACCTTTACTAGAAAAATTGAAAGAAAAGGGACAAAAACAGAAACACTTTCCGTTGCCGGGACTTGAACCCGGGTCTCTCGGGTGAGAGCCGAGTATCCTAACCAACTAGACTACAACGGAACGATGTTCACTGGTTAAGAATAAAAATATTTATACAATGTTCTGATTATCGTACTTGTGTTCTGCGTTTTTTCACCAATTTTGTTTTGGCTCCCTTGGATTGTGTGGCAATGGCGGAAAACGCTTTGAACGGTGCTCTCAGCATTCTCGTCTTTAACTGTTTCCTCTACCTTACTCATGAACTGCACCAATTATGTCTACTCATATAACGTATAATGATTTGTAGAGAATGTACTGGAGCAGCTTAGGCTTGGACTCGCCCGATTCGAGCTTGTGTCATCTCCGGTTCCTTCGGTTTCGCCTTTCTTTGCGAGTAACAGCCATCGGTTTTTTGCGAGAATTGGACCCTCAATGTAAGTGTTTATGGTTATCCTGAAATGGGTTTTGGGCTATACTTGGAATTGCAGTGATTTTGCTTTGTGTCACGTGTTCAGAGCATCGCCGGCTATTAAAAAACTCGAGCATTATTCAGTTCAGAAAGTTACTGGAGATGGCCGTTGTCTTTTTCGGGCTCTGGTAGTTAATTTTGCGTTTAGTCATGCATAAACCCTTTTCGTATCGTTTGTTCTTGAGATCAAAGAATCAGCTTCTTAGTGACTAGTGAGTTCATTTTGGGTCTTCCTATGGTGTGGTGGGTACATTTCAGGTCAAAGGAATGGCTTTTAACAAGGGCATCTCTCTAAATCCAAGGGAAGAGAGGGACGATGCAGGTACACTTCATGTGGATACTCTTTCACTGATCAATTCATCAAAGTTTGAATCTTTTATCGTGAAGGCTTCATTATAATTCTTCTACCATGGGCTTATGTTTAAGTTTGTTTAGTCACTGTTGTACATTGCATTGATCCAATTAGAAAATCTGTTATTGTATTCTCTTGCTGAACATACCAGATGAACTGCGAATGGCTGTGAAAGAGATCATGTGTGACAGCAGTGGAGAACGCCAGAGGTATGAAGAAGCATTGGTTGCTATTACTGTTGATGAGTCTCTGAAACGGTGAGTCTTTGAAAGCAGACAGTTTCTCTTTTTCAAACTGGGATTCGTGGTGGTGGAGGAACTGAATTGCAAAAAAGAGGGATTCTAGTTGTAAAATATCTAACAGAACTGTTGCTGGAATTGAGAGATCTCATTCAAAGTGAAAGATATTAAATATCTAGAGTTTCTTTTTGTTTATTATATGGATGATCCGATCTGCTTGTGTTCTTTTTGGTGACCTTATAAATTTAACATGGCACTTTTCTTCTCCTAGTTACTGCCAACGAATTCAAAGTCCTGATTTTTGGGGCGGAGAGTCGGAACTGCTGGTTAGTCCTCTCTTTAATGCAAGCTTGCCTGAAGTTACAAATGTTACAATTTCATTTTACATTGTCATGCAAATTCCTGTAGCATCTGCATTAACTGCTCAAACTTTTCAGATTAGCAGGTGGGAAACCAAGTTTGTTGCTAGTAGTTGATGTCAAATTAGTTACTAGTGTGAGCTCTTGAATCATTTGATTTAGTTTCTAGTAGTTGATGTCAAATTAGTTACTGGTGTGAGCTTTTGTATACCTTGATTTAGTTTCCGTTGGACTCAAAGACAAACAGCTGAATTTCATCCAGTGATTTTTTTTCCTGTAATATACAATAAAAAACCGGTATTTGAAGCTTCTTTCAAGTCACCCCATGTAATGAATCATCAGACCACAGTGTTTTTTGGTTGAACTGGTTTTCCATTATTGGATTTATGTATTTGTCTTCCCCTGAATGAGTCTTTTTCCCGTAATTCAACTCAGTTCTTCATGAAACATTTCAGTGACCTTTAATCTTGAATCCAGGTGCTGTCAAAATTGTGTGGTCAGCCCATCATTGTATATATACCAGAGCATGAGGTATGTTGACAATACTGATACTCCAGATTAAATCCTGAAAGCACTCGAAAATCTAATGGTCACGCTAGTTCTTTTTCAGTCATTAAGGATTGGATGTCGGAAACTGATTTTTCTCTCTTTTGCAAGTCTAGTAGCATGTCAATCGGCAAGTCGGGGATTAAATTCACAGGAAGAATATTGCCTTTATATCCAGTTACAATGCAACCTAACTTCCTGCATTTTAGGCTTTCAATAGCCATAACTTCATACTTGCCTGCACTTCAGTCATTGACAAAAGCATTTCATATGCTAGAGATTGATTGCAAAGATGTTCTTTTAAATGTTCTGTATCGCAATGAATTGCAGCATACGAGGGGTGGATGGAGCTCCGGTTTTATTCCCATAGCCGAGTATGGATCGGAGTTTTGCAAAGGCTTAATGAAGAGAAAACCAAGGAAGGTTGTGAGGTTAGTGTATAGTGGTAAGAACCACTATGATCTACTTGTCTAAGACTCCATGATGGTAAAGAAATATCAAGGAAACCAACATTGAGGGCTTATTCTCCAAGAGGATTTAGGTTTCATTTTGATTTGGTTTATACTGAAAGGTGAAGAAATGTTCCATCTTTGTTTGTTGACAATCCAGTTACTAAAAGCTTCTTGTTTTCTAGTCCATGACTTTATTTTGCCTCTTGTATACTTCCCAAAGTTATTATCTTTGTATAAATGATAGATTCAAATCAAATTATTCGACAAATGATGCATTCGGTTTAAATAATTATTAAAATTTGTTAATGCATTATTACCTTAATCTCTAACAATTGTTAAAGTTTGACAGTTCTTGATCGAAATGATTTGAATTCAATCCATTCAATCGAAATTAGTCTTCATGCTAAAATGCTGTTTAGTTTGAAGTTTGCTTGAGAGTAGCATCGATCCGACTTGATTCATTGTCAATTTTATTTTTGAATTATAGTTAAAAAGAAAATAAATAAATTATAGATAATTACTAAGCTTGTGAATACCTTGTAAAAATAAACACTTAAAAATTACAAACCTTGTAACGAATTCCACTTCCATGGCCATTGGAAGACACGTGGCAACAACCCATATGTCTATATCTTTTTAAAAAAACATTTCCATAGTCACATTCTCTCAATCTTCTTCTCTCCCACCAAGCACCTTCTTTATAGGAGTCGGAGCGAGCGCAATTATGGTCCTCTAGGGTTGTTTGTTTCTGTATCTGAACAACAAAATCTACAAAAGGAAGGAAATTGTTTGTGGGTTTAGTTCAATGGAAGGAGCGAGCAATGGGGGCATACTGTACCATGAAGTACAAGAGGGGAAGCTGTGTGCGTTGCATTGCGTGAACGCGGTGTTGCAAGGCCCTTTCTTTTCAGAACTGGATTTGGCGGCGCTCGCCACCGATCTTGACCACAAGGAACGTCAGGTCATGCAACAGTTGGGCGACTTCGTATCCTTCGAGTCTAACAACGTTTCATTGGGGGGGGATTTCAGTATTCAGGTCGCTTGATCATCCATTCTCTCTTTGAAATTGTCTTCTTAAATTGATTGTTGTTTGGATACTTGGATTAAAGTGGAGTTTTTGTTCCTTTTGATTGATGACACTTGTTTTAAGTCATTCTTTTGTTTGGGGAGTGGATTGTACATTGGCTTTTTAGTTCTTTGTCTGCATTCTAGGCTAAAGGGTAAAGCGGAGAACTTTCATAAGATTGAAATGAACCTTGCTTGTGTCGCTTCTGTTATAAGTCAGCTACAGTGGTTCTGAGTTTGGTTTTGGGTGATCCTTACCCAAGACAAATGAAGGCTCTTCATATCAACATTTTGTTTGTTTTTGTCATAGGTTTGTTTTTTTAACAGACCACAATGTGAGGGAGTGATACAGTTTATAGAAGTATGAACCCTGGAGAAGTAATCGAAAGATAGAGAGGATAGGGTTGTAGTCTCTAATCCTTTATGGGTGAAATAATATGGAGGCTTTAGAATTCAGATCATATTTATGGAAACAAGACCTTCTTTCCGTTACCTTATTGAATATTTGGCTTGGTATGCTTCTTGATCAACATTAAAATACTAGATCAGGAATCACATTTATTAATTAAGTTTGAATGTGTGATTCTCATATCGTATAGATAGATTTTCCATGTGAGGAAACGGTTTTTGGTACACTTCGGCTAGCATATTGTTGCGTTCAGGTTACTGTTGATGTTGATTTTACGTTTTATTCTTTTTGGAACATATAAGAGGAGAAAGCAAAACTATGTGCCTTTGGTGCTTTTATTAAACCCTTCTGCATCTGGATCCTAAGTAAGCAGTTGATTAAGTTCCATTTGAAGATGGTACTGTTGTAGTCAGGAATGGAAATTTGGTTAGTCGTTATTCCACCTCTTACTCCCTAGTCATGCTGTATTAGCGTTTGTCCTTTCTTGTACACGTATTGTGATTTGTAAGACTAACTGTTGTGGTGGATCTGGCTTTTACTTTAACTGGAATATTCCTTTTAAATATTAACTATTATGTTGTTTTAATGCTATCTGATCACATTGTCTGTCGATTTTAATCAATTTAGCTTTGCTAGTTGGTTCACATAACGGATTGTTTCCAAATTATGGATACTAATGCTAGAATCATTGATGCATATCTTTTTAATCTTTGGAGCTTCCATTTCCATATATATTTAGCCAGGGTAGAAGGTTATATAAGTCCAAAATACCGTTTGAGAGGAGTTTTGCATAAGTAACCTTGTAACACCTACTTAAGTGGTCTAACTTAACCTTGTAACACCTACTTAAGTGGTCTAACTTATCTATGCGCAAACAGAAATTTAATGAAATATTAAGGTAACTCTCTAATTGCTACTTAAAGGATCCAGGGATAAGTTTAAATTTGACCAATTGAGTTGGCATTGTATTGTTATGGATGCTAACCCATTTGCTATCTTAGATGGACGCATATTAACGAGTTTGTGATTTAATTATTAAAACTATACTTGAAGGATAAGGTTTAAACATGGAAGTATTATAATACAACCAAATCATATTGTTGTCTTCGAACATGAAATTGTTGTTAAACCTGAAATTGAATTAATTGGAGATTGCAACAACTAGGATAAATTTACTTGGATGTAGCTGTTTATCATCAGACTTTTAATGGTTCAATACATTACAATTGAGAAAAGAACCGCATTCCATCATTTGCAAGAAACAAGGGTCTGAATTTTAAAGATCCCATAATTAGTTTTCCTTTTTCCTTCAAGTAATACTAGGGATGCTACAACTCAATACCAATAGTGCGACAGCTGCGTGGTGCGACATTAAAGAGCCATGTGTTCCATGATTTTGATCCACTGTTTCTAGGAGCGTTTTATGCGGTTGATGCATCAAGACATAATTGGTTATGAATATCTAAGTCTCTTATATTGCCATATTTTATTCCATATTTATAAAAGAACCAGGTAAGCCCTTCGATCAGAAAATGATGTATTTTTAGAAATTTCGAGTGATGTTGTAAATTAAATTGTAGTAGTTCTTATTGAGGATGCATGTGAGCATTGTTAGTTCAATTGGGAGCTAACTGGCAACTTGTTACGCAGAAATTTATTGAAGTTGTCCAGAAGTTAATGTTTTCAGAAAATTCTTAATACAGGTTCTGCAGAAGGCTTTAGAAGTATGGGACTTGCAAGTCATTCCTTTGAACAGTCCAGTTGCTGAGTCTGCTCAGATTAACCCCGATCTGGAGAATGCTTTTATTTGTCACTTGCATGACCATTGGTTCTGTATTAGGAAAGTAAATGGGGAATGGTATAATTTTGACAGTTTCTATGTGGCTCCGCAGCATCTTTCAAAGTTCTATCTGGCAGCTTATCTTGACTCTTTGAGGAGCTCTGGCTGGAGCATATTCCTGGTGAGAGGGAACTTCCCAAAAGAGTTCCCCATCACATCATCTGAAGCTTCTAATGGCTATGGACAGTGGCTGTCTCCTGAAGATGCTGAGAGGATCACAAAAGCCTGCAACTCAATGAATGCACTTAACCAAGGTGGTTCTACTCAGCAGGATGCTGTTGCATATCGAGAAGTTCTTTCAGAAATAGAAGATCGTGATTTGAGAGCCGCAATAGCTGCCAGCAAGGAGGATACTTTCCTGCTGGAGGCTGCTTCGGAATCCAGCGATCCTTCAAAAGCCAGTGGTTCTACTCAGCAGGATTCCCTTGAAGTTCTTTCAAAAATTGAAGATTGTGATCTGAAAGCTGCAATAGCTGCCAGCAAGGAGGATTTTTTCCTGCCAGAGGCTTCTGCCGAATCTAATGCTCCTTCAAAAGCCTGTCACTTAGTGATTGCTCTTCAAGAAGGTGGTTCTACTCGGCACAATTCAGTTGAAGTTCTTCCAGAAGTAGAATATCAGGATTCAAAACCTGCCATAGCTGCCAGCAAGGAGGGTTCTTTCCTTTCAGAGGCTGCTGCTGAATCTAATACTTCTTCAAAAGCCTGTAACTCAGTGACTCCTCTCAACGAGGGTGGCTTTACTGAGCAGGATTCTGTTGTATATCAACAAGTTGTTTCAGAATTAGATCAGAATTTGAAATCCGAGATAGTTGCCAGCAAAGACGGTTCTTCCCTGCCAGAGGCTGCTGTTGAAGCTAATACTCCTTCGAAAGATGAAGTTAAGTAGAGCACAAACTGAAGAGGAAAATATATGCTTTCAGATTCATAATTTTCTGAGTGACAATGGTTCATTGCAGGTAGGATGTTTTGAGCACATTGTTCTGAGGTCATTAAATTAAACAACAATGTACATTCCTTGTACATTTTGTTGAAATAGATTTAAACTATAGATTAAACAATGAATAACAATTCAGCTATAAAGATCTTATATTATTCAAGATATCATGCTAGGTTTCGTGCATTTCTCCTTTCTATACTGCATCAGCTAATGTTATGCCACAATTACTGAACTCTTGCTTTTACCTATACATGTTAGTCCATTAGCTATAAAGGCTAGGGATGGTCAACTGGTCGGGTCCGAATGATTCCAGCCAACCGGAATTGTTTTGGCTCCAAACCCGCCCATTCGACCAGGCTGATGTGGACTGAAATTCCTCTTCCTTTTGCTGCAAAATGACAAAACTATAAAGTTGGCCATCTTAAGAGTCCTTAAAACTCATGAAGATGAAGATTCAAGTAGTTGGCACTCCGTGGTCGGTTTGCAGGGTATTGCGTTTATCAGATTATATATTTAGTATACATTCCAGAGGTAAGAAAACATGAGGCAACAAAACCACACTTCAAGCCCATCAAGAGTCACAAAACTTTCTTCACCTCCGCCCCCACCAATCTCCAATGGTCGACTCTGTTTATATATACACAAACAATTCAATTAAATAACAAGTTGGAAAGTTATTGAAACAAAACGAAATTAAGACCTAAAAAAAAGAAATGGGTGGTATGATGCTTTTAGGCTGGAACATGACGAGAAATGACCACGTCTTTTTAGAATATATCCAATTCGTATCAATGTATATTGGCTCCTCAGAAAGGAAAAGATGGGGAAAAAATAGTAGAGATTTAAGGGAGTCGTCAGATAGGTTAAAAGGGTGAGAAACCCGTTGTTCCCTTTTCTTTCTTCCACCGATCGTCTCTCTTTCTAAGAGATCTGAAGATTGTTCAAAGCTTCGATTTTTGGGTTTTGCTCAAATGGGTTCATCCGATCGGTTGTTTAACAGACAGAGAACTGTTCATGAGATCCTGGGTGGGGGTTCTGGTATGTTTCTCTAACAGTTGTGAACATCTTCCACGTTCAATTACTCTCGCATTCTGGTCATGTGCATTATATAAATCATTCGTTTGATAATCGGGAAATGTATTACCTTTTTCAAGAAATTCATGTTAGGAGTTGAGAGGATTGTCTCCGATCAAATGGGTATCTTTAATGAGATCAAAAGTTTCATGCTTGTTCTTTGTTTTCAACAGTCGCAGATGTGATACTATGGAGGCAAAAGAACGTTACTTTGGGCATACTGTTGGCAACTTTATCGTCTTGGGTGGTCTTTGAGAGATCAGGATATACTCTATTGTCTCTCATTTCTAGTGTTCTTCTCCTCCTACTTACCATTCTCTTCCTTTGGGCCAAATCTGCAGCTATACTTAACAGGTAATTTCCAATTTCTTAATTTCCATTGAAGAGGTACTGTCTTCTATATCCTGATGTTCCTGGAATTAGACAATCTGATATGAATTAATTGCAGATATGTAGTAATTGGTATGTTACGTAAACCTCTTTAGAAAGGGAACTTTGGTTTGAACATTGTCATTTGTTACATTGGTGAATGAGGAACTTTGTATGGGGTATGATGATCCTTGGAACTTGAATTTATTTGTTCATTTTCTGTTCTCCTTTCCCTTTAGCAGACCTCCTCCTCCTTTACCAGTATTGCATCTATCGGAAGAAATGATGAAGTCAGTCAGTGGATTGATCCAGAATCGTGTCAATGATCTGCTCTCTGTTTTCGAGGACATTGCGCTCGGCAAAGACACAAACTTGTACTTCAAAGTTGCTGCATATCTGTTGCTGATATCTGTAGCCGGGGGCCTAACAGATATGCTCACTTTGGGCTATATCAGTAAGTTTTACTTCGATGATTAGTGTTTATTGCAGAGGGAGAGACAAGTGTATTGTTTCTGGGTTAGAATAGGTTCATCCTGTTCAGCAATTGACTGATTATGCCTGCTAGAAGTCTCTGTTATCGGAAAGTTATTGTCTGATTCTACATTTTATGTCTGTTTCAGGCCTTGTTATCATTCTCACCGTCCCTGCAGTCTATGAGAGATATGAAGATTGTGTAGATAAACACATCAACATTGCATTCAGAAAACTACGTCACTTGTATGAAAAGTTTGACGTTGAGTGTGTCGGAAGAGTTCGAAACTGGATTTTGGAGAAACAGAAACTGAGCTGATTACTTGACGAAATTTCTGAAGTGGTCTTTTGAAAGGTGCTACAGAGTGTTTGGGATGAGAAACTTGTCTTTGCCATAAATTCAAAACTTTAGAGATTGCTTCCTGATTCCTTTTGTCCATTGTATTTTGATCATTTCTCTTCCTCCTTGTTTCCTTTCTTTCACTTTATGTGAGAAATTGTATAGGTGTTTCTGACTTTCAAATAGCTGGAATTGAGATGAAAATACTCAAGTGATGGTTACTTTGGTGTCATACAGCAAATATATTATATGATCTCTTAACCAATTTGTTTCCAATTTGCTTGTAAATTTTGTGGAATTTGGATATGAATTGATATGTTCACAAACTCACAAGATCGGGCCTAATCAAATTCATTCATTTGTGAACTTTGTAGACTCAAACTTAAAGAGCTAAAATGCACAACAGACTGTATACCTTAAAATTCATAATAAACTGTTTTCTTAACCAAGAAGAGACAAGTTAATCAAAAAGGGGATTAAGACAAGTGCAGTCAAAGAATAAATTTGAGCAGAAAATACATTTGGCCGTTAATCTAATCCTGACCACCTCCAAAGCTATCACGGTTTTCATGTTGCCATCTGAATCCTTGTCCGTCATGACCCATATCACCTGAATAGTATTTAGCTCGCATGGATTGCGACAAATGCGATAAGGTAGGTGGAGGTGGTGGTGGAGGTGAAAAGGGCTGTGGTGTTGATATGCTTTTGCCATCCCTGAGTTCCATACGGTTGCTACTCTGCACAAGTTCCAAAGCCCTGTTGCCAGAGGCTGGATGAGGAGGAAGCATTGGTAGGCCTCCTGGATTCCTTCCATAATCTCCTTGATAACATGAGACATTGCCCTGAGAATCTGACAAGCTACCAAAACCATCCGGACCTCCCTGGCTCCCTGACGCTGGTTCAGTGTTCCAAGGCGGAGGATAATTTGGCATAAAATTGACACCTGGCGGTGGTCTTGGTGGAAATCCCAACAAAGACCCTTGTTCTGGTCCGACTTCCTGGGCCGAACTTGGTCCAGCCATCTGGGCCATCTCATAGGGAGCACCATAGAATGACTGAGCTCCTTCAGGTTGAAAAGGAGGAACTGCAAATTGAGGAGTCATCAAAGGATTGGAATTCATAGGCATAAGGAAGTTAGGCGGTTGCATGGCATTCATGGGCGGGTATTCTGGTATTGAAGACTCGGATAAAACTCCTTGCTGCTTGTCTGAATACTGGGTAGGTTCTGGTTGGGGGTTTATCTGTATGCTATTTTGAAAATGATTCGGGAGGCCAGGGGGAGCACTGTCAGCATAGGGTTCTGAGTTGTAGTTTTGGGCCTGCCCAAAGAACGCCGGCGGTGGTTGCATCACTGGCCTCGGAAGCGACTGTTCTCTTGTTTGCTGCCGGCGGGCTTTGTCTTCAGAATCAAGAAGCTGAGTACTTGAACCAGGAGAAATAACTGGCCTTGGGAGACCTCGAACTGTGGAATCAGAAGTAGTTCTCATACTTTGAACCTCTGATTCCAGGCAGTCCTCTTTCTCTGCATTTGGGTGTAGAAGATCAGCATGACTCTCATGGATATGAGTTTCAAATTCACTTCTCTTTAGGAAAGACTTGAGACAATGAGGAGCTGCACAGATGAAGATCCCTTCCATCAATTTGATTGTCTGAATCTTTTGTATACGTTCATCACAACTGTGTTTCAAGAGAAATAAGCAATGATTCATTTAGTTCATTTCTTAATCAAATGCAAACGCCAAAGTGGCCAAATGCACGTAAGCTGTAAGGTAACACTATTCTGAACTCTGCAACTCGGTAATAGTTGACATAAGAGTAACAAAGTTACCAAAATTCCCGAAGAAAAAATTCACATTAAAGTAATATAAAGATCAGCAACAAAGATTATAAGCATAAATTTAGATGTCTACTTACAGATAGCAGATTGAATCACTTCTTGCACAATCCAAACAGTAGGCATGCTCACAAGGGCTCTGCATGAGATAATCATGTCAAAAAGGAAAATATGATCCAAAAAAAGTTAATGAGTTTAAAACGTTCGAAGATTCAACTTAAAGAGGTACATCCATGAGAGAAGGAATGAGAAAAGAACATAATGAAAACAACAAAATCACACAATCTCACGAAACCTATAAACATGAGAGCAAGATAAAATCAATCAACAAAATCCAGAGTATATCGCAGCTCCGAAAACCTACTAAATGGAGATAACATCACAAGAGAATGGAGTTCTAAAATCATTACTTCAATTGTGTCAAAGAAGAAAAAGAAAAACTTCAATCATATTAATAAGCAACTAAACAGTATAATCGGGTTTTCAAGCTTATTCCTACCTCCAAAAGGAATTACTTTTCACTTGCAAGAGATTACTGTTCTGTTCACATGATCAAGACATAAACAGAAACAAAGAACTTTGCGTCCCCAAAATTTGATCTCTACTCCGTTCAAAAATCCCAAATTTCTGGTAATGAACCCAAATAACTTTGAGAAGAACCAAATAGATAAATAAAGCCTTAACAAGGACATACCAAGCGTCCATAGATAGCGATTGGAAAATCACAACGAACGCAAAAGTGAACCCTCTCGCCAAGTTGCCGACGCGACCTCCTCCCCACTGTCTTAATCGTAACTGCACTCGTCGCCGGACCAACGCCTTTGGCCACCGGGAGATCGGCGAGGACAAGATGGTCGGGGCACGCCACAGTCACGGTCTCGGCCGGCGACGGCTTAGACACTCCGCCGCTCTCCGACGAGGGCTTTATAAGCCTAATTTGAAGCGCCTTCGACATTGTAAGTAATTCTAACCTAGTCTACAACGCTTTTAGCAACGAAATTAACGGTTTCGTAATTTATGGCGTTCGGATACGGTTATTCGGGTTCGGGTCCTCTCTTGGATCGGAATATGCAGGAGCAGTGAGAGAGGAGAGAGGACAGAAAATGACGGCGTTCGTTATAGTTGTACACTTCGAAATCGAAACGACTACGTTTCTAGAAGTCGATAATATTTTATTAATTTTTTGTTAAATTCATTACCAAATCTGTATATAAATTAAAATAATTCAGCATAAATTGGATCAAAATTATGGTTAATATCTTTAATATTATGCGATATTTCTAAGGCGTTAGCTCCCATATCACACCAGGTGACCGGTGTTGATGATAAAGGAAATCCAAACTCATGTAGGAGAGCTCGAATCCAAGATATTTCTCCTGTCACTTGAGTTAAAGCTCGATACTCTGATTCAGTACTAGACCGAGATACCACTGCCTGCTTCTTTGATGACCAAGAGATCAAAGTGTCATCAAGATACACACAATAACCAGCAACAGACTGTCGATCATCCGGACAACACTCTCAATCATCATCAGAGAACCCAGTCAAGGATAAACAGTCATAAGGTTTGATATCCAGCCCATATTGTGGTGTGCCTTTCAAGTACCTTAAAGTTCTTTTGGCTGCTGCCCAATGGCTGGTCGTTGGAGCTTTGAGAAACTAGCTTAATTTGTTGACTGCAAATGTTATGTCTGGTCTACTATGTGTGAGGTACTGGCGTCCCCTATAATACTTTGGTACTATATAGGATTTTGAAGAGGTTCACCATCCGTAAGTGACAACATTTTGCCTACTATCATAGGCGTTGGGCAAGGCTTGAGATGTATCATTTCTGTTTTTGTGAGCAATTCTTCTATGTATTTACCTTAAGTACATTCCAGTTGCATCTCTATGCACTTCTATTCCGAGAAAGTAACGGAGGGACTCAAGATCTTTTAAGGCAAAAGTCTGATTGAGTTGAAAGGTGAACTGCCGCAATTTTTCAGAGTTGTTCTCAATAACTATTATGTCAACTACGTAGATGAGCACAAAGGTAACTTGAGTTGAGGTGCACCACTATCAGCATACCACACACTGTGATCTAGAGGTTCAGGAGCAGCAAAGAAGGCAGATGCATTTGGAGCATTTTTGTTGTTGCTGGTAGCACCTTGTGGAATGGAACCCAGATATGTCTCATCAAATCGATTGTAGCAGTGAGCGGCAGAGTTCCCATAGGGTCCACAAACCTGACATGTGAGTTTAGAACCACTACTACGACCTTCACGACTACCTCTGTTACTGTTGCTACCACGAGAGCCATATGGAGGTCTGTTGGAACTAGGAGAACGATTTGCTCAGTTTGCCACAGGTGGGATTGAGCTTTGAGGCAATTTACTCGAACCAGAGAGGGTGTTCAAATGCTCCATTTTGCTGTCAAAGCTCAAGAGGATGTCCTAAAGCTCTTGCCAAGAGGTTTTTGATCTAGCTTCCACCAAAACAATGATAGGCAGATAATCAATATCTAGGCCACAGAGGACATTTGCAACATGCTAGAATTAGGGATAGGGATCTCCAGCAGATCATCGTTTCTTTTGACGTAAATAGTCAATCATAGAGACGCTTCCCTTCTGCGAGGTCTAAATCAAGGTTCAGAACTCGTCCCTTTTGGACTTCGAATGAGCCCCAAATAATGCTTCAAGGGTGCGCCATAACCCAACAGATGAATCGCAACCCATCACTTCGGTAACGATTTCTTTCGTCATCGATTCGTAAAGCCAGCCAAGAAGAAGCTGCTCATGAACAATCCAGGTTTCAAAATCTGGATTCACTTGAGCAAAAATAGCATCAGAAGTCCCAATCGTGGGATCTTGACGAAGGAGTTCAGGGATTTAATTTTGGAACCGGTAAGGTACCCATCCAATCTGCGACGCTTGACAATAGCTGAAACCATAGTTTTCCAGAGAATAAAATTGTTTCGATCCAGTTTTAAAGCAAAGGGTTGAGTTAGTGTGCCCTTAACCTGAGGAGCAAGGGTACTCGGAGTTTGCGCAGGGATAATCGCAGCTGGGCTGGTGTGGGAAGGGGTGTTAACTGTTACCACCTTCGGTTGACATCTTCGACACTCGTTAGGGAGGTCTTTGATACCAAGTTAAGAAATAGAAAAGCCGAAATATGAAATGCTCAGCTCAAACGACTTATAGCTAATTATATTTTAGTAGCAGATTATATTAGCAACGTTAATATAACTCATTTCCTAACATTAATGTCTCCGGGATGGTTGAGTTGGTGGAATGGAAAGTATGGGGTTAAAAGATGCTGTGCTCAAATTCCCTTACTTACGTTCTGTCGATTGAGCATGTCGTACAGAGTGTGCCTAGTGCAGAGTACTCGATTGAAATGATTTACAAGTTATTACGTTAATTCGGAGGTTTATCCAGTGAGCATTCAAATGATAATAACTGCGTGTTCCTCTATTTCAAAAATAAAAGCAATTAAGCTTAGACTTGGCCTGAAATCAACAGATTTGTTCCAACTTAAACGAACTTTAATTTGGGCTTAATATTTTTAATTTTTAGGCTTCGACCATGCTCAAACTAGACAAAAAAATGACATTGATTTAAATAAAATGGTATCATTTTTATTTTTTAATGTTAAATAAAAAATCGAGCTAAGCCTAGACTTGAGTAGAAATTTTTGTACCAAGCTCAAGCCGGGACTTACCCTGCTCATTGTCAAGCCTATCTTTGTGTTTTCTGCAATGTTCTAAAAATTAGATCAGAAGTCTAACCGATAAGATGAAAAATTTAAAGTTTAAAAATTCACCTGTATAAAACCGTCATAAAACAGGTTAAAAATTATATAAAATTAAAAATTTTGAAATATAATTAAAAAAAATTATCCTTATCTATTGATTAATTTGAAAGTTAATTGACAATTCAATATTTTTACAATTAAACCGACAGAACCAACTGAGTTAATTTTCTACAATGAATAAAAACAAAAATATGTCGAAATTGTTGATTATATTATTATTTTTGAGATAATTATTACAGTACAACATAGCTTGAAGCATAGAAATAAATTTCTTTTCTAAAAGAAATAATTCCTAAATTTCTGAAAAAAGTTTTTTTTTGGGGATTCTTTGAACCAAAACTAGCAAGACCATTAGGGGAAAGAAAAAAAAGATTAGAGCTTTGGCTCATTATTCTATCAAAAACTACTTCCATACTACTCTCTTATCATCTTCACGAGGATTCCAAACTTCTAACAAATTTCTTTGCCTGAAACAACAAGAGAAGAAAAGCAAAAGAAATGGAAAGTGTGTTAAAAATATGTGTATATATGCTTAGAAAACACAATAGGGATTGAAATGGGCCCGAACCGGCTGGTCCATAACCACTCAAATTGACATCAAAACAAGAAACACATCGCAATTAGGGTTTGCAACGAATCGGGCTGGGCCACACCCACTTAAACTGATACCAAAACGATGTCTTTTTGTTAGGTTGATCTTTTAAGCCCAGGCCTGACTTCAAGCCAGCCAGACCGGACCAAAAATGACAACCCTAATTGCAATCACAATCTTGCACTTTGCATATGAACAAAAGTAGAAGTGACAATGTCAAGGTGAAAACAAATAACCAAATGGAGAGAAAAAGACTTTGGTTTTCAACTCTTACCTGTTCTAAGGTTAGAAACATGATCACATTCCAAGAACCCAGCCTTCCAAAATTTGGGATAAAGCCCTTGTAGAAAGCCAAAGGTCCCTACAACACAAACCATTCCAATGGCTTTTTAACATAAAACTTCTTAAAGAGAATCTAAGCATGAATCTGATATATTAGGACATTCAGGTGAAAGAAAGACTAGCAAATGCTCGTCTAATCATGTCATCCATAAAGGCAAAACAATCGATTTGGTGAAATGAAACTAATTTTTTGAGAAAAAGAGCTGTTTTAAGTAAATGCTTTCACAACTAAGTCACCAGAAGTTGGAGATTTTCGATATCTCAGAAACCGGTATTGAAATAAATAGAAACAGACTTACGTCATTCTTCAAAGTCTTAACGAAACAGTCAAGAGTGCTTTTGTATGCAGAATCTCCCATCATTCTTGACTTTACCTGCCAAAGAAAAGGGTTTCAAAGTCAATAAATGAATTTGTTATTAAGACATTAATATAGTCAAGGCACTCACAAGCGAACAAATTAGTAAATCATTGATCTGACACTGGTTAAGACAAAATCATAACAACTATGTCCGGTAATTGCGATTTCTACACTGCACAACCAAACATACTCAGAGAACCAGTGAAGCAAACTATACATACGTAATGCTGGAGTTTCTTCTGCCATAAAGGAATTGACGTGGAGAAACAAAGAATTGACTTAACTTCACGTTAGATACTAATTACTGATATACACAAACGGAAGGCACTGTAAAACAGGAGATCATAAACTTGTGGCTGATGAGCTTGTATGTACATGTAGAAATTTACCACGTCGACTGGAGAACCAATACAAACAGCAAAGAAACCTGCCCCAAGGCCAGCAAACAGATGAGTGACAACATTGTCTGTGAATCCAGGTATTTTCAATATTGTCTGCATGGAAATGATTCAGTTTTAGCAATGGAGAAACAGTTTAACCAATCATACAAAAGAAGAAACTGATTTCTTCACATTCACCTGCTTCACTTGATCATAACTTGCCAGTTCAGCAGCATTTATGATAGCATTCCGAGCTACATTCGGTCCAAGCCCAGTCCAAAGTGCTGTGACTCCTTCCTGATACGTTTGACCTAGTTAGAAAAAGAGATGAAGCATTTATTTTAAGTTTTTATTTTGTCCTGCAGTATAGATACACAACCTGTCTCACAATGGTTGAATAGGCATTCAAAGCTCCAGAGTAGCGTCTTGGAACACCAGGTGGTAATTTTCCTTCAGCCTGAAGTCTAACCTTCACAAGATCAGTCGGGTTTGCCACCGTGATTCCAAGAGCACCTGTTTCATGAGAGAAGCACAGTTAAGGTCTCCAGAGGACAAGGTGTTACCGTAATAGTGGCTTATAATAATGGTTAGAGTAATGAAGGCACTTGTAGCTGATATAGAAAATAGTAAACCTTGCCCAATATCAGAGATGAAATGTACATAAAAGTTGACAGATTTTCTAAAATAGTAAACCTTGCCCAATATCAGAGATGAAATGTACATAAAAGTTGACAGATTTTCTATGTACTAATGTATCTGTTTAGAAGTTCACCTGTTGTGAGTGCTGCAAGAATTTTCTTGCTCAAGGGAACGTCTCCAACAAAGTCATTTCCGACATACAAGTTCTTCACCTGTCCAACATTTTACGCTTATGTAAATACACCAAAACCAGCAAAATGAATGATCAATTTCAAGGCAAGGAAAAGTTTCAGAAACCCACTGGCTCATATAATCCAATTCTTAAGCCTCCAAATAGACATTGACGATGAAGTCCTGGTACAACACCTTTCCAGAGTGCCGCTAGACCTTCCTCCCTAGCAATGGTAGCTACTGTGCCCAACATACCATTGTATTTAGGTAAGGCTAATGCCTCCCCTGCAACAGCTTTTTTTTGCAGCTGAAGCCTGACTTTAGCAGTGTCCAGAGGAATTGTACAAATCTGCATTAAATACAAGCAGCTGCTGGGAATTAAAAAGCAAAAATGAATCTTTTCCACTGAAGAATACAATGGAAAGAAATGTACATGTGATATTTTAGCCACTTTATCCCATATTGATTCCCAAAAGAACTTTTCACTAGCCAAACAAAGCCAACAACAACATTCACCCGCAGTTGGAAACGACTGGGGACAACATAACCTTCAAGAATCAACATCCACGGTTATTGAATCACCGATAAATCGTTATTATATACCTTTTAAGCTGAAATTCCCTTGTCAACCTCTCAAACATCTTTCAAATTAGCAAGAACCAACACCTGGTTAAGAACTAGCTGTAATGCTAAAGCTACAATCTTTAAGTGGAAGAGAGGGAAGAAGGGAAGACAATGGTTTAAAAAAGGTGAACTGGCCAACGAAAGCTCACTATGAATGCGAAAAGGATGTGAATAGAGACTTGACCACCAAAATATGTGACAATAATGATGATTTGAATCGGTACAGAAAACCCCAGAAGGGGTTAGGAACAGAGCCGTGCTTATTGCATCACTGATCACAAAGTCGAGTAATCAGGATTCATCACCTTCAGATATCATAAACGCAAAAGAGAACACCGAAGTAACACCTTAACAAATGCAGGGTAGAAATCACTGCAGGCTTAGATCAAACTATTCTCGAATAAAATATTCAAACATCATTGAAGCAACAAAAGGGGTGATCTGGGAAATCAAAGCTAACAATAACAGTTCTATGTTAATGATAAAAAGGCTTCAACTTTCAATCAATACCTCCGCGAAACAAGCAGCAAAAGCACTACTAGCAAAGGTTCCGGCAAGGGAGATATCACTTTTACCCTTGGTATCGGCCACCATCTTCGCAAAAAAAAAGTCTCCAAGGCCGAAAAGAGAAGTAGTGACTACTATACTAATATTATAGTCTGTTAGAGAAGAGACAATAGGGAGGTGAAATAGGCAAAGCAATAGGGTATTTATGGAAGGAGGAAATATGATACTTTGAAGGTCGAATATTGGGAAAAGAGACCAACTTGCCAGCTGGTCCTACTCAGGTTGAGCAAATTGGAATACTTCTTTTTTCCTTCTCTTTTGTGCTTTTGTTTCTTATCGTTCTGCTATTCTTCGTCATCCGCCATTAATGCCAGATTTAGGTTAGCCACTAACCCAAATAAGAAACTTTACTGCTTTTACGTTTTGCTTCAACAAGCTGGCAATTTCCAAAACAGGGTTAACGATAGAATTCACCATAAGGCAGTAGTTGCTACATAAAAATGTAAGCTTTTCTAATGTTATGGTGAGTAAACAATAAAGACAATGAAACAATGATGTTTGGTACGGTGTAGATTGCGGGTCGCAGCGTACGAAGTATTATATTAGGCAAACGTTGTCCTAACCTAAAGTGTGCTTAACGTGAGAGGCTAACTCCAAAAGAACCTTATTTTTTTAATCGAAATTCGACTCAGCAATGACACAGGATCTGGGTGTTACATTTGAAAGAACAATTCGGATTTCTTCTTAAAACTGAGTCCTCCCAAATGAATCAGTCTTTTGGGACGTGTAACACATGGTAGTTCTGCTGCATTTGCCAGCTTGAGCCAATCCCACTCAATCAAGTTTCGGGTCAACCTTATTCGAGTTAGTCAAATTTTAAACCGAACTTATGTTCAAAAGAGCCAGCCAATTTAGACCAAAACCAGATTTTTAAAAAAATAATGTCGTTTTATATGAAAGCCCCGTACCATTATCATCTCTGGCCGCCAAAAGAAAACGGAGCTATTGCAGAACTTTAAATTAGCACAAGTTTTATCTACAGAACAAGCATTCTTGAGAAGCAGGTGGTAAAGGAATATGAATGTCCATATGCATCACTTGTCTTATCGACAATGAATGCTTGGTAAATAGGAAAGGGCATCTCATGAGGACATCACCAAACAATCAAGTGCTTCGGAGATAGTGGCCACGCCTGAAAACACAGTTCCATGTATGAAATTTGGTTTAGTTTTAAAGGAAGAGAAGCAAAACTACTACTTCGTATGCTAAATGATGATTTCAAATTCTAATCTCGTCTGTAGTGCAACCAACAATGAACAGCATGTCCAAGTTGCTTTTTGCCGGGCAGCTTCAGGCTTAAAAATGAAGATTTAGGCTGGGAGATACACAACTCAAGTTCGTAATCAAACTTTACCTCTTAACTACAAGCTGGATCTGAATCCTTTTTAATATCGGTGTAAACTTTTATACAAAGTTGCATTTTCAGTTTCTGTTTGCAGCATAATAACTTTCCAACTTCCTTCCTCGGCTTTCTTTTCCTCAAGCTATGATGTACTCGATGTTTGGTTTTACATAGACTATATGTTGAAACTAGGTTAGAATGGTGCACAATTAAATTAACACAGCACATTAGATAGTGTTGACTTCACATTAGTTTTGTCTCTCTATAGGTTTATACCAGAGCAAAACCACTGTAATAACCCACAACATGGCAGATAGATCCACTAATTGCCCTTGCAGCATTAAAAAACAGTAAGTGCAAGACTTGATAAGGTCAAAGGAAAAGAATGAATGAATGTTTCAGTCCATAAGATTGGTAATCTTTGAATGCAACATAAGCGCCCGGGATTCAAAAGTTCTGAAATCCAAATTTCAGGATAAATCATGAATATTGTCAGAATCCATACAAAACAAGCACCTGTACCTAGTGTCACTCCTCATTACAAAATCTAAGCTCAATACATATTGCGTTTCAGATTGCAATTTCTCATTCCCAACCAGAACTGCAGCACCAAGAATACTACTTTTTGATCAGGATTCGTTGCACTGCAAAACAGCACCATAGAAAAGATGCTGAAGAAAGAAAGTAATATATCTTCCTAAAATGAGGAAAGTTAGATTAAGAAGCGAATGGACACCATCAGACTCCAACTTCAAGCATAAAACCAATGGAACAACATGGATATAAATGTTATGTGTTTTTCACAATATATTGCTCTCCCAACAACAAGGACCTTGCTAAATCAGAAAGAGGACAGATTCCTAACTAAAATTGCAGACTAGCAGATGAAAACAACAGTTGCAACAATTAGAAATAAGCTGAAAATGAGCATTATAAAGATTAATTTTGACAAGGTCTTGAACCTAGTACGTGAGCTCTTAAACACTCATAACAGACATCATAACTAGAAAACTCCCACTATCAAAATTCCAAGCACTTTTGGCTGCGTAGGTTCAATACAAAACCTTTGAAATTTATAATATAGGCAACCAAGTCAAACAAAGGCATAGCACATGCTGTATTTTTCAAAAAGGATGAAAAGGAATTTTAAAAAATTGTCCAGTAGAACAAATTAAAACAAAGTCCAATCCTTCAGGAATCAATTGCCGCAAGCTAATCCGAGTCCTTAGTCATATACTGATATTTAATGGCTGAGTATCTGACATTACAGAAACCGGCCTAACTTGAAACTAAAGCAAACATAAGCCAAAGCATTCCAACTATAGAAGAGTACAAGCAGCTGAATAGTACCTTAAATGTTGCTGGGGTACATAAAGACTCTAACTTTAGCTCCCTGGAGACAGAACACGGAAACCCAAATCAAAAATTAAAACAAAATGACCATTTCTAAATCAAGAGAACTAGATAAATGGAAGTACCATAGATTTGGGTGGAAGATTAGACTTGAACTTTGCGCGAACAACCCCAGAATTACCGTGAGGCCTTGTAACTTTACCCCAAATGCACCGATAGTGGGTTCCGTTCTTCTTCACCTTAGCCTTGTAAATATACGCCATTCTCTTACCACAGTACCATGCTACCTCCTCTTTAGTGTTAACACCCTCAATCTGTATCAATGATGTGTTTGGATACTGGTTCGACTTAGACCTGTAGATCCAAACAAAACCCAGTAAACAAAACATTCGATTGAACAAAACCGACAGAAAATCGGGGCAGAGTGGTAACTATGTACTTACCTCTTGTATCCAAGAACTGTTCCGCGAACATAAAGCCTGTAAAGAACAAACAAATTGAAAAAACATTTTGGTGAGAAAAATTAGGTTTAGCGTTAATTAAAAAAAAAAAGAAGAGAATAGTTACGGAAAGACCTGACACGCTCTCCTTGACGACCTTTCACCATTTTCGTTCTGCACAAAACCTGTGAAACCCTAGAAGAAGCAACGTGCAAAAAGTATAGTTATACGACGCGAACGCTTTCACTTTTGATTCCTCGGAACTGGACCATTTGGAATGGGACACGTGAGCTAGCCCAATGAAACCTACTCTTAGGCCTATCGAAAGCCCACGTTATAAATGATTGGAAGCTATATTTTGAGGGACGTGATCCTCTGTTCCTTTTTTCATATACCTACTCTGTCTCATATAATTTCAGCCATTTATTTATGTGGATTCTATATAAATAAATGGCTGAAATTGAATAGGACAGAGTAGGTATATAAAAAAAGGGACAAAGGATTTGAGGGCGTATTTTCAAGTTGTATGGCTGAATTCTAATTAATTTTTTAAAAAATATGTGATTAAAAAAAGTTATTTATGTAAAAGTTTAAGTATATATAATTACTTATAAATTATATAAAAATATTTGATAATTTTCATAATTATTATAATTAATATAAATTAAATTATCCATCCGCCTTAATAAATATTTTTTAATACAGATAATTATTTTAATTATGCTCAACAAGTTCGGTCTAATTTAATCCAGTCCCTCTTGATTTAAATTCAACAAAATGAATTAAGATTGATCGAGTTTTGGATTAAGTTTAAGATTAAAATGTACGAATAGTTTAAATTTTTTCCTTTTAAAATAATGTTGTTTTAATTTATAATTCTAAAAAATTGAACATTATAATGAATCGTTCGGGCTCAAACTGTTCATCAAAGGATTGCGACATTCTATTAAAAGGCCTAGTCCATCCCAATTTAAATATGATGTTAAGGTATAATACGCATGATGGCAAAATTAGAAAAATACATAGCAGATTAACATGACTCTTATATAATGTCGATATGCACAATTTGAAGAATGGTGAGCAGTAACATATTAGGTATGAACAGAACTTTGCAGATTATCTAAGTTACTAAGTATATTTGTCTTATTGTTTAATAACTTTTTTTTCTAAACTTGTATTAACTCGACGATTTGTAATTTTTTAAATATTATTATTATTATTATTATTATTTATTAGCAAATATAAGTATTGTATCAAGCATCTTCTTTAATTTTATTATATTTTTATTTATTTACTTATTTAATTTTATTTATTTACTATTTTTGCTTATTATTTTTTGTATCCACTCTTATAACTTACATCATTTTTTTAGTATCATATTTATTTATGAGTCTATCAGAAATAACGTTTCTATTTTGTAGGAATAAAATTACGTATTATCAAATTTTTTTAAATTTCGTTTTGACGCGTGATTTAGACTAGATGTAATAATGATTAAGACTAGGATAATGACACATGATGGCTCCTGAGATTTTCTCGTAAATCGTCTTTAAGACTAACATTGGGTTGCATCTTACAACCTTAACCGTGTTGGAGCTTGACCTAGTTTTGTAACGTACGGAATGCTTAGGTTGTCTTTAAGTTCTGCGAGGACTGACCTCTAACCCCAGCGTGTCCAGTGCGTTGGAAAGGTCGGGTCATGGAATCAAATCGTCGGTTTCTGTTGATTGATGTGTTCCAATTTATTGGATGGCTAAGATATGATAGAGCACAAAATTGACCCCTCAAATCCTCTTTACAGCAACCCTGAAAAGAGAATCTGGT
The DNA here is from genome assembly GCA_027575705.1 of Erythroxylum echinodendron. Lineage (NCBI taxonomy): Eukaryota > Viridiplantae > Streptophyta > Magnoliopsida > Malpighiales > Erythroxylaceae > Erythroxylum > Erythroxylum echinodendron. The sequence goes on along the minus strand of JANZXR010000004.1, from coordinate 33,569,434 downwards.
GCCGTCATGCAGCGAAACTGTAGACATTAGAGGCCATGCCAACTGCCAAGTGCGACCCCACCATTCATGCCTATTCCAGGAAGAAGAAAGGAAATTGTAAAGCTCACGCGGTTTCCAGCCTGCAAAGTACACATCCAGACGACCTTTCCCCTAGGGGAAAGAAATTCCTGAGCGGTGTACAAAAATTTAAAAGTCCAAAATCTCTCTTTCAAAATTTAAAATAGAATCGTTTTAATTTGAAGATTTAAGAAATTCGTCTTATCAAAATGACATCATTTTTATGTCGGGTTAGATTGCTTATTAGAATAATCGAGTTTAGTTGATGAGAGTTCGACTTATGGATATTTATATTTTTTGATATTTAAATTCGGGTCTGATTCAATTTAACTTAAAGTTAATGAGTAAATTTTAAGTAATTGAATTCAAAGATCCAACCTTGCATAATCCGAACGACCTTAATTTGACTCAAATTTTAGAAAATATTAAAGTTTTAAAAATTCTGAAAAATCTAAAAAAATTTAAATTAATTCCTAATATTAAAAAATTTCAAAGCTCAATTTCATTAAGTGACCATTTTATCACAAAAGTTTAAGCTGTTGTGTGAGACCAACTTAATTAGTTTTATATATTCACTAACACACCCTCAACTTAATTAGTTGTATATATTCACTAACACACCCCCTTAAGTGAAAACTCTTTAGGCTTGAAACTTACACAATCATACTCTACTTTGTGCTGAATAATAAGTGGGTGATAGAATTTGAACTCGCGACTACTTGATCACAAAGACTCTGATATTATATTAATTGGCTGTTTCACCAAAAAATTTAAGTTATTGTGTGAGGCCAACTTAATTAATTTCATTTATTCACTAATAAATCTTACTCTTATTAGAAATCGGATCGAATCCGGCTTTTATATAGTTCATTTCAATTTCTTATAAGATTTAGTTACATTATTTAAATTATTACTTTTGCATATATATATATATAGAGCCCCACAAGATTTATATTGAAAAGTATAAGAATTATATCCAATTTGAAATTTCAAAAATAAAAAAAAAGTTTAATTAAATTAATTGTTCTAGCAAACTGAAGTCTTCACAACAACGCATACCATGGCTGGTCTTGCCAGTCAGCAAGTTACACCTGTTAAATACCTACACACCGACTCCTCTAATTGTGTATCAATTCAATGTCAAGCACTTCTAAGTTCTGGCATGACTTCTAAGTACATTTTGTAATAATTCAAATGTTTGAAATTATTAGAGACGACTAATAAGGATAGCAATGTATCAAGTTAGAATTTATTTTAATTTTTTGAAATTAAATTCAGTGTCGTTTTATTCAAAATAACGTTATTTATATTAAAACTTTATCCTTCGGATTGAGATCAATTAGGCTAGACCATTTTTGCCATTACTAATAACATAGGGTGAGGGTCTTACATAGCTTATGTTTGTCACAAAATAAATTTAGTCCGAAGTTTGTTTGATTCTAAAATATTTGATTCGATACTGATTCCGATCAAATTTGAAATATTTAATTTAAATTCAAGTTAGGAAGAATTTCAATAATCTAAAAATTAACTATTCATCAATATATAAAAAATGTCGTTATTATACATGTAGATAATTGAACTCGACCCAAAATTCAATTTTTTTTAAAACTTGTTTACGATCAATCCAAAACTTATTTAATTCGGAATCAAATTCATTAACATTAAGTTTTATGATTAAAAATCGATTCGATCAGTTTTATCGTAAAAACTTTGAATCAGCTAATTTTTTGTTTAGTTTTTTAAACTTTTTGGTTAGATTTACTTTATCAACTCTTATTATTAAAAATTGATTAGTTTATTAATTAATCGATCGATTTTTTAACTAATTAATTTTTATAAATTAAAATAAACTAATTAATTTTCATTAAATAATTTCTCTTTTAATTATACTTTAAAGTAATGACAACCTACTTCAATCATATTTCAAATTCTTCAATTTTATTTAATCTTTAATCAGTTTTATAACAGTCTAATATATATTTAACCTTTTAAACTTTAAACTCCTTGTCTTATCGGTATAACTATTGGTCTAAGTTTTAAACATTGATTTAGTCAAACTAAATGGAATCAAATTGCTTTAGTCCTTTTACCTACCCCAGACATAATACGAATATTGTGTACTTAAAATCTTATAATTGGGAGGTTGGTCCATTGTTGCATGTCCCACCCTAAGCTTGTCTAATTTAACTTTCAAGCGTTTGCATTATACCAACACTCACGCCGCACGCCACCTATGTTCACTAAGATTCAGAAACACTGGATTGGACAGACATTGAGTGCCTTAAACTGTCGTCTTATGAAATCAAAACCCAATCATCTCGCAGGCTGTTGTTTGTTCTTTTCTTTTGTTTTCTCATCTTTTGTCCAAGAACAGAACCTAAACCACTCCAAACTGCTAATTCCCTGGCGATTTTAAGAATTCTGTTGAGGTTGGAATCCAATGATCTTAAACGAATCATTGCCCTTGACTTGATATATAAATCATGATCTTGTTTTAATCAGTTTTCTGATAAAAAAGATAAATGAACTTAGCATGAACCTTATAATTAGGATTCTTTGCAAAGTTATTGCCTATCATGTTTAAATTTAAATTAAATCATCTGTTTCGGTTAGTTTGTTACAATCATGTTCCATTAAATCTCATCTAGTGTCTATGTAAATATATTAATAAGTAATAGAACATAATAGAAACATCGTAATCGGAACAGGAGATCTAATCTCGTTTAAATTAAGATCTTTATAATCTCCAATCCTTTCGGGGAAAAAAAACAAATGTAGTGAAACAAAGTTAGATTATGTTACATTATATGCAATATTTTAAAAGTTAAATTAAACAAAATTAAAAAATTTAAAATATGATTGAAAAAAAGGACTATCTTTGCGCATAAAAAAATTAAATATTAATTAACAAAAAGACAATTAAATGAAAACTAACTTATTTACTCTAGTTTGTAAAAAAAAATAGATAATTCATAAAAATTGATCAATTAATTAGCAAACTTATAAATTTTAATAATAGAAATTATTAAGATAAACTGAATTAAAAAATTGGTCAATTCAAAATTTTTATAATTGAACAAATTAAATTAATTTTTTAATCATTAATATATGTAATGTTTTAAAAATTAGACTAAAAGTTAAACTAATAAAGTAAAAGGTTTAAAGTTTAAAAGATTAAGTCAGTATTAGACAATCATAAAACCAACTAAAGAGTAAATAAAATTAAATAATGGAAAATATGATTGAAATAGATTTTCTTTATTTATCGAAATTTTTGAAGTTTAATTGAAAAATAAAAATTAATTGATTTATTTTGCTTTATAAGAATTTATTAATTTATGAAAATTTGGCTTGATTTTTAATAACAAGAGCTATTAAAGTAAATCAAATCAAAAGATTGAAAATTTAACCGAAAAAGTGGATCATTCAAGACTTTTTTTATTATACCGATCAAACCGATTGAACTTTTTAATCATAAAATTTACGAAAGATTCATCAGGATGAAAGTAATAATTTGTCAATCATGTATCTTGAATATGTAACACGTAACGATACCTTAGTTACGTATCCCAAATCGAATGTAAAAGGGTAAAAAATAAAAAAAATGTGAAAAATACCTTATTTCGATTCCATAACTTCAAACATGCTTTTCAAAGTCGAAACGAGCGTGAATCTATTGTCGTCTTCACATAAACTATTCACCAGAATATGATCATCGTCTTTCTACAATTTTCTCAAAACGTAAGCTCTCTTAACGGATTAGATAATCCTTATGCTTACGAATAATATAAGCAACTGTAGGAGACCTTAACCTTTATATATAATTTTCATATTGAGCTTCCCTATCACAAATTTGATATGAGTCCGGTCTACACTAATTAAGAACCAATTTTTACCGGAACTTTTACCAATTAATTTAGATCATTTATTAGACCACTTTATTATCTTTATCTTTATCAAATTATGTAATTTAACTGATAATTTATTTAAAAAATCAGAATTATAATTAAATATTGTCCAACTTTATAAGAAATGACAAAAATATCCAACAGTATCTTGAATAATCACTTAACCAAACTAAAAGCTTAACCATATATTTACCATTTTGATGATTACTTGCCGAAATTACGGATTACTTGCTGAAATTACGTATTACTTGTTCACGTTACGTTATGCATTCCAATGTCTAACCAGATGGCATAGGTTTTCTTGTTTTTTAATGATGGCTTGTATTACCTTTCAAAAAAAAAAAAGGATGGCTTGTATTATAAAGTATAGTAATTGAGTGATAAAATATATTTAAAGCAATTTTTTTTTGTTATTATATGAAATCGAAAACAATAATTGTGATGACTGACTTACACGTTTTGACATCACAACAACACCCAATTTCCTGCAATTTATAAAGTTTAATGCACAGGACAAATCTTCCTACCCCTGATTGATGAGTATAAAATTATAAAAATTATAATTTATTTGTTAAAAATTTATCATTTATCTAGTTATAATATTATTTGACTATTATATAAGTAATCAACTTTAATTTTATTTGTATTCAAAATGACATTTATTATATTTTAGAGATTTTAATGTTAGTAAAAATAGATAAAAATAATAAAATACAGGATAAGGGTTATATGATGATTAAATAATACCAATGTTTTAAAATCGAACCAAAAGTTAAACCGGTAAAATAAGAAATTTAAGGTTTAAAAAGTTCAACCAGTATTAGACCTTACAAAACTTGATAAAGATTGAATAAAATTAAATAATTTGAAATATAATTGAAAGATATTGTCATTATTCATGGAAGAATTTGAAGTTTAATTGAAAAAAGATTATTAAATAAAAACTAATTGAATTTATTAATTTACAAAAATTAACCGATTAATTAATAAACTGATCAATTTTTAACAACAAAAGTTATTAAAATAAATTGAACCGAAAAGTAAAAACCAAACTGAATTCAAAGTTTTAATCTTTAAAACCAGTTAAACCGGTTAAATTTTTTAATGATTGCATAATACAATACAAGAATAGGTGCTAATTTTTAAAATGATATTTTAGTATGTTTAATATTTTTTATATAAACATCGAATAATCACTTAAAATCCAATTTCGATCCTTTTTTCAAAAATATTTCCGTCCAAAACGACCGTTTTGGGCGTTGAATAGAGTTAGACAAAATTATTTTAGATATAGGTTCGAATTCCTCAAAACTACATTTTAGGAATCGGACAGAATTAAACAGGGTTATTTTGAACAGATGATCCGATTTTTTCGAAACAAAAGCTACTTAGTCCTTTTCTCCATTCTTAATTTACTAATTTTCAAGACTTTGGCTTGTAAACCTTGGTTGTTCATTATAAAGGGAAATATTGTAAATTATTAATTGAATTTTTTAT